>QNGE01001907.1:126340-136595 GCA_008508345.1 Paragonimus westermani | reverse complement strand
AACTTCATTCGTACTACATTTGGTGCGGATATCTTACAAAACCAAAATCCCCTACCACACACTAGTAACCAGAATGTTTATCAGCAAGTCCACTGATTTCTTGGTTGAAACTTAGGCAGAAGTTCTAGTAATGATATCATCGTTCAGAATTAACAGGACAGTTACTCTGTCGCCTTTCCAGGCGATCGGGTAATGTAAGCGTTAGTCACAAGCGAAATGGCTGAGAAGTTGCATATGATCATTCAGTCGTGCTAAGTACTTAACCGATGACACAGTAGTCAACACATTCGTTTCATAGTAACAAGAACGGAATTTGTACTGGTCATGGAAAAGATATAGACAACTGACGACCTCTAGCAAGAGCGAAATCCGAATATTATACATCTATTTGGTAGGGATCGAATGAATTGTCTGCTTGAATGCGACAGCTGCAACCATTTGCGATTGTTGTTCACTGTATATCGAAATAAAATCTCTCAATGCTGATTACTTCTCCGAACGTATCTCCTGGCCAGTTTGGATCTGCCGACTCACACTGACCTGTTTACAACAGTATTTTTGAGATGCGATATGCACGTGACAGTGTGGCCGTGTGACAAGGGGCGCTTGTTTGCATAACATGCTTACCGATTACCAGAGATACAAAAAATACTCCGGTCAGAATTGTGTTACTTATAAACCAAGACAGATTCCTTGAAGCTGGAACTATCACGTTTGTTAGGCACCTGTGTAATCTCCAGTCTTTGAGTTATTCATCAACTCAGTACTAAATTCTTGGTCTGAACAACTTACTGCAGTTAGAGATAACTGTGTGCTAAACCTTTGAGTTGTAGATCAACAGAGTAAACACTGTCATTTTTCCTGACAAATCGCTTAATCTTTCTTCGTTGCCTGAATCGCCCAGGGCTTACTATATCGTAAAATAATCGAATGTATTACTCCGCTTAAAAAAGACACCGCTTTTAGCTGTAAAATCTACGGACTTATTATAAAGCAATCAAGGAAAGCAACTGCTCAATATAACTCAGTAGTCCACCGCTTTTACAGTAGTGTTCGAACTTTTGTAGAGTAGAGTACACAAAATCTACCGTCTTTTGCCTTAAAAATTGCTCAGTGGATTAGCAACCCATTTAACCGTGAGCACATGCGGAAGTTCACGAGCGCTCTACGGTGATTTCCCGAAGTATGAAGCTGCAACAAACTCCGCAGTCCAGACCAAAAAGACTCACAGAACGGGCACGTCTCCCAGTCGAGTCGAGTGAGGGAACGGGCACGGTTTGGGCACCACGGGTCACTCACGGATGTTCACATCTTGCTGTTCACATGCCTCTCTAAACGTTTCGGCGCTTGAAAGGCAATATTGGACTTGGGAAGAGCATGCGCCGTGAGTGCGAATGGACACCTAGGATGTGATATTCATTTGACGGATTGTGATTTCACATAGTAAGAAGCCACAATCATGAATAAAGCAAACACGCAAATTACTAACGGACTGATCAAAATGAAACAATTCTCCTATAGAATAGAAGACACTTCATGATGTGTTTTGGGTATCTCGTGCTATGTGTGGATTCTGACGTGACGTTTTACAGCCATGTTACCAAGACGATACGCGTGTTCTGACATCGCTCTATTTTTGTGGTCTGGTGGACTCTTGGTGCCCCCCTCCACATTTTAATCAGAGGTAATATATACTAAAATCCCTTCAATACGTTGTTCAGTTTTCAGATCACCGACACATTCTTCACTAGTCGTGTACCAGGATTGCAGTCTGATTCCAGCATGACAAATTCGTCCAGATCAAGTTGTGAGTTGCTGTTGTCCTGCAAGCTGAACTGAGAATGGTGTGACCCAAGATAACGGAACATGATCAGTGTTAGACGGCTGACGGTATCCGTTTCGGATTAGTCTGTCACAGTAACTGAAGCTAACGGAAGCCTGCACATATCATTCACCACAAGTGGCTTGTGTTGCACCACTTGTGGTCCCAATCACATACCACTTACCCAGTGCAAATCCGAGGGAGTAGAACTGGGAGGTGTGTAAGTGAAGTTTTTTGTGGTCAACAGATTGGATGCTCCCGATTTAATAACGAACAAACGCATAACAAACATGCTCGTTTCCAGGTGTCTCATCACCAGGTTAAAAACAACACATTTATATGGGTTCGTTGGGGTTGTAGATAACATCTTACTGAGGCAAGAGATATCAATCAGTAGTTTGTCTGGTTTCAGTCATAAGATTTAGTTACATAACGCATACCATATGAGTTTTACGAAGTCTGCAGCAAAAGCCTTACAGTTATGTTACTATTCTATCTTGGGTTTTCGTATACGGACACGGGAGGTTCAACTGTTTGATTAGCCATTTTTGGGCGCACAGTGGTGGGGAATTGCAATGGCCTCTGCAAGTGATGATATACGAAGTTTCACGTGCTTCGATTGTAGCACAAATATTCGATAGACTGGCTTGAACGAATCGGTTGGATTGATCAGGTGGTTCGACTTGATCAAATGTGTAGTGAATGTAGACAAATAGGACTTTTTCCATCCTGGTGTTAGCCACACCGGTTGGTGTTCCTGAATGCGTTCGGATAGTCGCCGTGTTCTGCAGCCTGTGCAGCTTGTCCTACAGGAAGACAAAACAGTAAACATACAAACAGGCGATAAGAAAAGTTAAAATGTCTTTTAACTGGCAGCACAATACTAGTATGGAGGTAAACTTAACGCGTAGTTCTGCTGTGAAGCCAGCACTATGCCTGTCAGTATCACACATGGACAAAGTTGCCGCAAACACATGGTCAGAAAAACGCACAAAAACAACACAACATCCACAATGACTGGGGCAGGTCCGATCTTCCGAGTAAGGTATTAACCTTGTCAATTGAAAAGTATGGACGACCGGTGACATCCGTTTCGGAGTATCCTGGCACAGCAAGTGAAGCCAAAGGACGTCTGTACCTATCACACACCACACGTGGCTTGTGTTGCATCACTTGTAGTTCCACTGTCACACCACGGACCCAGTGTACACTTGAAGGAATAAGACTAAATGTGTGAACGAGGCCTTTGTGTCCAGCCGGCCAATGCTGGCTAGAGAATTCATAGGGTGGCACGAAACTGGAAACTACATCTCTCGGGAGGTAAATAGAGAGACTCGAATGGTAAGATCTAAAGCTGGAAGAGATATGCTGAAAATATAAGGTAGAGACTATTTGATTATCGGAACAGATATCAAAAAGAATAGGCAGGGAAAACAACAGTCAAGACTGGGCTGACAAGCAAGCAAAATATTCATGACACAATCCACCAATGAAGTGGAAGAAGAGGAAAGGTAGAGGAACAGATTGCATTATGTCCTTTAGAGTGAAGGAGGGCGAGTGAGTTTTGCCAACCGACGGTGATGACTGTCCCTTGAAAAAAAAGATATAACTGAAACGATCTCTTTGAGCTTGACATCTTATTATATCTTGGCTGACGATGTACTTTGATTATGATGACGATCGACTAATCAAAAACGGTCAGCGCATTCGCGGCTGCAATCGCGGCGATGTCATACAGTCATGAAAATAACGCGCATGGTTCCTCCGTGTAAGGTGCATTTCAACTCATGGACCCGCAACTTTGTTCATTGAGCTTTCACACGCTTGTCCCGATCGTATTCCTCCAAATCATTCGATTTCAAGCTAACTCATTCGAAGATCTGAAATCAACAATAAAACGCGAAGGACTTGTTTGAATAAAATCCTTGTATCTCCAACTTTCACCACCAGGACTTCGCTTACCTGGTTGTCGCTCATCTTACGGACGTGACCAATCAATGAAGCTGACTGGGCATCAACATAACTTCAATCTAGTCCACGTCCACTCGCCAGAGTAACTCAGTTTTCTGAACCATGTCCCACCGCTGAATACCCAGTATGCGCCTTAAGCACTGCAAGCGCAAACTGCTAGGACTGAGCGTACTGCGCTGATACATAGTCCAATCGTAAATAGCACCATACACAGTACCCTCGAGCGGTAGACAAGTAACTCATTAGCTATCGTCAAGCTGTGGTTTTTCCAGACCTGTCTTTCAAGACATCTGAAAAACGGCACTAACCTTCGCCACACAAACTCACAACTCGCGGTTTGCAGAAATGTCTGTTAAGATATTGCTACCAAGTAGCAGAAATCTGCGGAGCCATCAACAACGTTTCCGCGGATGCGGATTCCATTTGGAAGCAAAGCACCTCTGCTTAGAGAGAGCCGATAGTCCAATCGTAAATAGCACCATACACAGCACCCTTGAGCGGTAGACAAGTAACTTATTACCTATCGTCAGGCTGTGGTTTTTCCAGACCCGTCTTTCAAGACATCTGAAAAACCACACTAGCCTTCGCCACACAAACTCGCAACTCGCAGTTTGCAGAAATGTCTGTTAAGAGATTACTACCAAGTAGCAGAAATCTGCAAAGCCATCAACAGCGTTTCCACAGATGCGAATTCCATTTGGAAGCAAAGCACCTCTGCTTAGAGAGAGCCGATGGAAAGATAATGTTCTAATTGTGTTGTTTTTCAATCCAAACTTAAATACTGTGGTTGCGAAAGGCATGGCTAGTCGCCGTGTTTCGTGTTCGCTGTGTGCAGACAGTGCGCTATCATCTACGAATAGAAGCATTTGAATTGTTAGGGTGCATAGTCACCTTGGGATGGCGATACATCGGATATTCATCTGTTAGCATTACAGTCATACGTAAAATAAACCCGGTTGGGGATAGGACACAACCCTAATTCACACCAGTGACAATATCATATCATTAGAGGTAGATTTATACGACTGCAACCTCCCCATCAGACCATCTTGCAACACGGTAGTCGGAAGGACAAACTTACCTGGACATTCAGCTTACCAAGCACCGTCAACAACGCCTCGTGGCTCATGGAATCAAAAGCTTTCATGGATTTCACGAAGAGAGATTAAATTCACGGTACCTCTCCTGAATCCATCGAACAGCAAACACCGAATCGACCGTACTGCAACTCACCCGAAATCCCCACTAAGTCTCAGGAACACCGGCCTCCAAAACGTCCTCATTCAGTCGGTTCAGATCAAACACGTTGCCAGTACAGATCAGTAAACTAATGTCACGATGATTGTCTGGCATACTTTCTACAATTACCTTTAAACAATGGTACGACCAAAGCACCCTTTAACGCACGTGGCATTCTTTCCCAAATGGAGTGGACCAGCTGGAACAAAGCGCGTTCCAACGGTAGTTTGCCATTCCTCGGAATTTCACATAGCAATTCAACTTTGCTTACATTCTTTTCATTGCGTAATTGTCTAATCGTCTTCTGCCCCTCTGAAAAATTCAGAGCTACTACAAACAAAGATTTGACGCCCTTTCATCAGGCTTTTCACGGTCACCCAATCAATGGTGGCAGAAAAGTTTTATAGCTTACCAGACTGTTATGATGTTCTCCGACTGGGTGCACAAAGAGCCGGTGTCCATTGGTAGACTGGACCGGTGGACTGAAAGTTTCCCTAAGCAAATCGTAAGACTGCTTGAGTTGTCGGAAATTGACGTAGCCCTACACGCGTTCACCCCGCTTCCCCCACTAGTGGCCCTTGATTCCGCGAACACATTCGGCGAGTTGACAGCAATCTTCGGAATACCGCTTTCTTGTTTTCTTTGTTCGGGTCAATTCTGGAGACGACAAACGTTGCACTGTTCTATAGCACCTAACTGGAGATAGCTGTGTTGATTTCATCGAAACAGTTGGGATGTTTCTGGTGCTTGATACCAATCGTCTCGGTGAGTGTTACGGTGATTGGTTACCTGAGCTGTTGCCACATATCCTCGAGAGTATGGAATACAGAGGCATCTTTGGAAAGAGCGGCAGTTGCGCGCTGAAATACGGTTCCCGTCCTGGAGCACTCTAATTGTTTGACGTCCAGCTTCTGCGTTGTCCGTTGATCTACAATAAACAGGTATACAGACATGAATAGACAATTTAGTCTTAACAGGTCTATGGTCGGTACTACATTCAAATCGGCCCATCCCTCGCGTGGATTAACGGGTTTTCGCGTGGTCGCGTAGTCAATCAGGTGGTGATGACCGATTCACGGATGAGTCAACGTCGTGATTCCGTTCGTCTCCACATGGAATCGGATGTTTGTGATGACAAGCTCGTGAGTAACACGCAAGTGGAGAAGACGATCACCGTTCCCGTTGGCAGAACCAATGTTGCACTGTCCAAGGTCTTCCGGAAAATCTACGATGTCGCGCCCAAATTGAGCGTTCAAGTCGCTCGGAACAAACAGTCGGTCACTCACTAACGTTGATCATAGAGCTGGTCTTTTCAATCATCAGTCTGATATATATGGTTGAAAAATAAACACTAAGAAATATGGCACACCACCCTTGATCGAGTCACAAGTGCACGAACAGCATTTGAGAACTGACGCCGTGTGGTTCGTCTAACACCAAAACACTGGAGCGATCAGCGACTGTGAAACAGACACCATGTTTACGAGATCCATCTGTCGGCTAACCTGCTCAACAAAAGGTGTAACAACCACCTGCTTCCCAGAACGTTCCTTGGTTTGGAGACTTGTCTCACTTCACGCTGTTGCGTTGGTACCATATCGGATCCGTTCCATGGCAATCAGTGAAGTGCGGTGGTTTGATTGTCCTGTGGCCCTTCATCAATTCAGCAGCGTGCGCATATCCCAGGTCTCAACTGAGAGCGTCCTGCGTCTAAGGGCGTGTATCAAATTGGACGTCGTATTACTGAGACTGAGCGACAAAATTCATGACGGATGGGTTATTGGGCGAGGGTTTGGCAATAGCATATTTTCGTCTGTTTGCTCTGTCAGAAACTGCAGATACGACCACCCGATTTACCATGCGCGACAGCCGGTACAGTGTGTTATATCAAGGTTTGTATATGCTTGGGTTAATACCGGGACGCACAGACCTAGAGAGCAGAACAATTAGGACACTGACTCGAAAGCCTTTTACGAAAGGTAACGGTTGGACCGCAGTTGTCTCAAACGAGCGCCACCTTTCTGGGATAATGGATCAGTCTCATTCATATACTGCAGTTCGTTCAGTAGCTACCTACTGAACTGTCAGTTACCAGTGGGTCTTTCGATGCGATTTCTGTACCGAAAAGTAAATTATCAGGACGTACAAACATACAAACTCACCACAGATTACTCATGCAGCAAGGTCACGGTAAATGCCTCCGAATAAAACGACGGAACAAAACCTGGAAAGCACGTGAAATGAAAAAGCGCGAACAAGAACTAACACAGAAAACCCACACAAAAACAGCGGCTGCTTTCTGTTTGGCTGCTATTCCTCGGCCTATTTGATATAGCTGAACCTACAAGGACCAAAGTCCAAGTCAGCATAGCCTGCCAGATCAGAACCATACATGCATGTGACCTCCACACCAAGCTGACAGAGAAGACCAAGATATGCGTATATACATACACATGTATATCAGATTAGTCATCCTGAGACACACAGTTCCAATTTGCGTTCGGTGAAATGAATTTGCCGATTCTAAACCGTCATCAGAGGCATCTACACTTTCAGTGCACACAGTTATAAAACGGTCAGTTCGAGAACAAAAATGATAGCTTTAAGGAGTATGTTACGTCCCTCACCCCGCCATGTACCGTTCGATCAGTACTTGCATGGATCAGTATGTTATTCTAGATCGTAATCACTTAATCAAAACCCGTATGATACTAAAATTGTGTGATGACCTAAACCAAGCGGTCTTCGCATCCTGGATATACCGGACGAAGCAGGTCTCCAGAGAATAAAAACAACTCAGTCTGGACATTTTCGAGGAAGCTGTTGACACCGATCTCACTAACGCAAAAAGTTGTCCACATGACATGGATAAAAAGGTCAAATAAGGCATGTTGCTAGGATGTGAAACAACGCACCTCATTAGGGATGCCACGAAACTGAGAGGCGTCAGGAGACGCCTATCGTCTTGGTAACGGTTATAAAACGTCACGTCAGAATCCACACATAGCACGATATACCCAAAACACAACATGAAGTGTCTTCGATTCTATGGGAGAACTGTTTCATTTTGATCAGTCCAACAGTAACTTGCGTGTTTGTTTTATTCGTGATTGTAGCTCCTTACTATGCGTCAGTTGATGAAAAAACTGTTGTGAAAACACAATCCGTCAAATGAATGTCATATCCTAACTCTGTCCATCGCAATCACGGCGCATGCTGGTCCCAAATCCAGTCTCTATAATCCAACTGATTGGTTTTTCAGTTCTCTGTTGTGCCCGTTCCCTCACTAGACTCGGTTGTGGGACGTGCCCGTTCGGCAAGCCATTTGGTCTGGCCTCCGGATTTCGATGTCGGCTTCATTGTTCGGTGACGTGCTGTAGCCAGCTGTACACGCATCCCAGGACAATGGTTCCGTTTAGTCGTGTAAACGCAACATCAGTAATGTTGGTCACATTTTGAAAGCATTGCAGTCAAGACCCTTTGAGAATCTTCCCGCCGATCTGAATCTCATGCCAGTCAACCAAGTTTGAATCTAAGCTGCTCTATATATCCTATTTTCTCTAAACTGTATAGAGCTCTTGAGAGAAACTAGTTTCAAAATTTTTTACTTCCGATTTTCTAAAGCTTAAGACTGCTGATAAGCTTATGTTGTGTACTATCCTATTTGCAGTTAACTGTGACGGTAGCTACAAGCTTGGATTTCAGTTGATTTGCTGACCTTCCTTGGCTGTTGTGTTTACGGCAAGCAACACTCCTGAAATGCGCTGGCAAATCCAGTTCTATTTCTCTCACACTAACGCATTCCAGCATATCTCTGTACGCCAGTCTTTGTAGATACTTAGCGGTGGAAAAAGCCAAATCCCTTTGTCCACCATTCTTCTATCCTGCTTTCTGATAACTTTTCCAGGTATATTTACACAACATGCTTGCAAAAGTAGGGAATAACATCTGCACAACGATTAAGTTGAGGTGAAACGATTCATCTGCTGTTCTTTGCCACACAATCTGTTTTCCATTGTTTATTTTTCCCAGTTTCTACGAGCCATTATGTGGAGAACTACGGAACAATGCAGGCCTATAATCAGCCAAACAATATTTAAAGGAATTTGTCATTTGTCAGAAGAATCACAGCGAATGCGTCATCGTGTATGATTGGTCTGTTCGTTGTTGCTGGTTGAGACCTTGATTGAAACACACCAATCATTTTAATCTGGCACAAGTCCCGTTGAGATCATTTAAGCACTAGTATCACACATACTGTCTCGGCGTAACCGCTGGATTTGTATCCGACTATACGCGTGCAAGTCTCTTGAGTGCACGTCAACTGGTGTCTCAGTTTCAGGGAAGCTTTGTTGTCTCAACACGTTATACAGAAGTTGTCAGGCGTCGAACACGGATACAAGTGACTGTTACTGTTTACTCAAAAACAGATAGCATCGTTAAAGTTGATCGGCATGTTGTTCAAATCGTAAAATATTTTCAGAGTCTAGCCACAGACAACCCTGGTGATATAGGTTTTGACTCTGCCTATAAGCCTGAAAAAAAGGCCCTCATTACGTTTACTTATCGAAATACGTTCGAGCTTCATGCAGGTTCCGCATATGTTGTTTTCCTATCTGTTATGGAAGTTGAAGTACGGACGCTGATGTATGTATACAATCTTTATCAAGAAACATGCCGTGGTTGCTCACAATGTTCAGCCGGTAAAGACGGTCTACTATCTAAGTGGTAAAACAAAGGATGTCCATTTTTTTAAATCATTTTTATCCACACCAGTGTTCACCAGTGTTCGAAATTTATCACATTCTTCACCTATATACCGACCACCAGCTGGTGTATGTGACGTTGGTGAGATCTGCCAAAATCGAATATTGTGTGCTAAGAGTACACTGTCGTTTACCTTAATTCCACAGTAAAAAAAGTTTTTCTAATTGAGCTGGCTGTCAATTTCTTGCAAAGAAACAGCACTTAGTATCCAGATCAATCTTTCAACGACTTGCCGCTAGCTCCACTCACTCAGTCAACCAATTAACATTTGTTCCACATTGATTACTTTCGTAAGAGATTCAAGGTAATTCAAGGTTGTAATGGTATAAGAAGCAATCAGCTTTACAATTACCACAGGATGGAAGTATGTAATGTGCGTACAATGAAAAACAAAAATGCGTCTGTGAGGTTTTTTTTATACAGAAGTTAAGCACTCTGTGGGGGTTCGATTTTTGG
>QNGE01001907.1:89177-125382 GCA_008508345.1 Paragonimus westermani | reverse complement strand
GGACAAAAGACTGTGGAATAAAAGTTTGCCAGTTCCTCAGCAGCTGCGGATGCAGTGGCAGTTGTACCTTCAGAAGTTTGTAACGGTGAAACTCCAGGTTTTACTTTTGACTGATTGTTAACAATTTGGTAAAGGAGCTTTGGGTTTTGTTCCATTTTTCTCATTATTTGTGCTTGGTGTTCCTGTTTATCTTCTTTGACGAGTTCGGTGACTTTATTTCTTAGTAGTCGATATTTTTCCCAAGATTCTGGTGTGATCACTTCGGACCTATGAATTAGCAAAACCTGTTTCAAACCTTGAGATGGTGTACAAATCATCAGCTTGAATTGTTCAGTGCGTTCACATGATAGTAGCCGATGACTCAAACCGCACATTTGCAAATAATAAGGCAGTGTCCAAGCTGGCCATACGTTCACCTTCCAGATCAACCATGCCAGCGTAGTCATTTAACATCAATGTTTCCTTCAGTGTGACTTTCACGACTGTTGCTGGACCGATGTCGACATATGTGTTAGTCGTCGCGTTGAATCGTGTTGTTGTGAATTCATCGGCAGCACTGTCAATCCCAGAATGGTACATGGTTTGTGCACTTTGAATAAGCTATACAGTTCATGATTTTGAGTCCCTTTAGCGCATTCATCGGTGAGCACTTTATATCCGTGTCTATTGACAGAAGTGGCAATTTAAGCCAAATCCTTTTGCCAACCCCGAAGCGATGGTGGATTATTGTTGGCTCGTGGAGCAGTCATAAACTTTTAATCCCATGGATAATCAAGCGAACCCTGAGCCTAATACTTCCTTTCGAAGTGGGTTAACACAAACGCTTATCTGAATGCGACAGTTGTGATCAAGTGTGGTTGGTAATCAGCTCGAAAATAATCGATTTTTGCTTACAATAATATGGAAACGCGACATACACAGATTATGTATAGTGTGACTGCCAAATTTGCTGCTGTGTATAAATATATATATATATGTGAGTATATGTTCTGCAAAACACACTTTTTGATTCCCATTTTGATGTATCTATTTGGTTTCCAGCCGGACGTCACGTAAAATTGATCACAGCCTGCATATTCTCATAAATTTTTGGCCAGCATTTTTCTATAAGAAGCACTAGAATTGAGCCTTACCCTAGATGAGGATCATCAGTAACGCACCTCTCTGCGATAGCCAGGACTTGAATCCCGTTGGTTCATTATTGAGTTAACCGCGTTGACAACTGCATCAATGTCAGCAGGGGTCAAGTTGCCCTATACTCACTATAGGACACAGTTGCTTCTTGTTTACTCCAGCTGATAACTCCATGACTGAAACCTCCGGGCTGATCAAAATCCCCGATTCTAACAAAAAATTTTAAGTATGATCTTATACTGCTAGGGAGTAATGAGAGGTTTTATTGATTTCAATTTGAACATGGCCAATACCGTTTGGTAGGTTTTTACTTAGACACACTTTCCAGTCAGTCTTATTTGAAAGTAAACACTAGACTCGAGTTTCGCTCTTGTTGAAGCTCTCAGTAGTGCCTACTCTTGTCATCAGCAGGAATTTCGGCCGCACATTTATGATACAGACATGTTGACCGCTGAGCCACTGAACTTACATTAGGTACGACCGGATTATCATATACAATCACAGCCATATTCACTTGTGAGTAAAGCTCATGGATGGAGTTCCGCTGATCTCACAACAACATTTTGTAGGATGAAGTTGCAATGATCATATGGAACTAACCAACTAAGGTATTCGATTTATCTCGAACGTCCTAGGGTTACCATAAACCACCTTAGGTTAGAACGAAGTCCCGTTTCCACCCCCCTATACCTCTAACTCTGGTGTCCGAATGCATTTCCACTTCGTTATGTTCAGAATATGTCTAGGTGGATTCTAAGGTTTTTCTTACAGAAAAACTTAATTGAAAACGAAAAGTGGACAAACATGTAGCAGCCTATGTGAGATGTTAAAAGCCTACAGCAGATTGTTGGGAGTCATTGTACGACTAGAGATTTATCAGTTTTACTTTCGGAATATGAATATTCCTTATGATAAACGGTCTCACAATGCCGCCTTGTTTATCGAATCAAGCTCCCTAGGTTAGAAAAGAAACAAATGTCTGTATCCCACATGGACAACTGATTTCCCATTTATAACGGAGTTTGAATGTGTTCAACTCAACCAAGAGGAGGACATACCGATTTCCATTCTTTTGGGTGTCTTGCTTGTGAGTTAAGCCTAGTATAAGAGATACGATAGGTGGGGGCGGATTCCACGCAATTAGACTCAAACCAACCCCTTGGTTGCCTACACTGAAATTACACGCTATGATGTGGAAGTGCAGATGGTGCTACTTAAACCACCAGTATTCATACTAGCTTCCCTGACCCTGAGTTTCAGCAAAAGATGGCCATTCTTCGGTTGCACCCTAATGCAAAAATAATTCCATATTTAATAACTGCAGCTGCATTCCTTACCTAAAGCACGCGATTTACGATTAACTAGGTCGTAATAGACATTGATATGAGACGATTAATTCCAAATCGAAAAAAATGATCAAGGAAGAAAATCATCTCGTGCGTCTTTCTCCCGAAAGTGTACACCGTTTGCGCTGTTCAACAAAAATGCTTGGAATAACCGCTGTTGATCACCACACTGAACATTACTCCAGAGAGACAATTTTTACTTCCGAGTAAACTTAGGCAAATGATAGAAATCGTACTTGAAAATGCTCAGAAGTTCATTAGTTTAATTCCACCTATCTGTTAACTGGTTTTGTCTGAATTAAGTCTCAAGAAAAGCGGAAAATTGGTCAAGAGCTACAATGATTCAACAGCTTGACCACCCGTCAACTAAGAATGACAAAAGTGTGTTATGCCATTAGCTCTGCCTATCGCTTCGGTACTGTGTTAAACATTGCAAAATATAGAGGAAAAACTGTGACTTTGCAGTACATTGCAGTTTGTCAATCAGATGCTAAAGTTTGCGAACTGTTATTGTAAAGATTTCAAGCTGAATGATTTACCCACTGGTATGTAATACCCGTATGCCTACACTTAGATACGAACTATTGTTTCGACTTTAGAAAAGGTTTTGTCTGCAAAGTACGAGAGTCTTTTAGAAAGCCACCAGTCCCCCCACTCTTCATTTGGGTTTATGCAGTAATCATCCAACTGCGGACAACCATATTTGCTGGGATAAAATCCTGTTGACACGTCCTGTAAGCTTTATGTTACAGTTCAGGCACATTGTAAGTATTCATGCAATCTTTCGGGTACGGTAGCACAGTCCAGCCAACAAAACACCAACAGCGTGCCTGATATTGTTTCAGGCAGTTTGCGTACACGCCACGTGGGATTCGAGAATGGACCTGTGAACTGGTGTTGCCAGTAAAACGTCTCGCACGACAGAAAGATAGTGACCACGATATCGACACATTATGAGAGTATTAAGTCGGTCAAACTGTACCAGGAACGTTACAATCCCAATAACACTGTTAGTATGGTGAGCACTCGACCCATGACAACTAATCGCAACCAAATTCCTCGGGGCCGTTGTATTGTAGGAGGCAAAAGTATCGCACTATTGACGAAACAGCATTATATGATTGGTTTCGATGGAACATGGGTTGTCAGAATTACCATAAATGAATTCTTTGCACAAAATTGTCCTATCCTCCAGTGTTCTAGGGTCCAGAGTGAAAAGATATGTTTATTCGGACTTTATAAAGAAAGCTGTGTATTAGAGATGCTAATAAACGACACTCAAATACGCATCATCTTCTGTCTGTAGTAGTTGGGATGTTCATGATGTTTAGAAAAGGCTTTCATAAGGAAACCAGTTTCTGATCAGGATCTAGCCACTCTGATTTGTTCTTTAATTTGGGGCGAAAAGAATGAGTTCGTGTGATGGCGAAAGCCATAATTCTTTCAGTTGTACTCAACTCTAATTGATCTCGATATGCCACATAGTTTACGTCTTATACTTATGAGACTAGGATAAATGAGACCTCACCTTCGTCAGCTACTCCTGGATGGTTTTGTACACTAGACGTGCACAGAGACGTAAGTTGTGTGTAGTCTGCTGTTTATCTGTGTGAGATCATAGATTTGCGTACGGAACACTGAGATACTACGTTATTCTTTGACTAACTGATTTTTCACTTAGAATTTCGGGGTTACTCAATTCCTGGTCTTAGACGTGTCGACAGCCTAACACTTCAGATTACCGATAAACACTTAAAAAATGCCAATTAACTCAATGCAAGAGTAGATACACCTGAATTCACCAGCTGGTTACTCATCTTCACACTGATCTAACATGCTGGATTACCATTGTATCTGAGCTCACATCTAACACAATTTACTAAAAAATATGAACCCTTTCGGGAGTGTCACTGTGATGGAAATTACTGAGTGCAATGGAATGAACGGGCAACAACAAACATACTGCCTACCGCGTCTTAAATAAAAACCGTGCATTTTCCCCAATCAGAATTTGAGGAACGGAAGTTGCTACATATGTTCTATGCTAGAAGCATTATTTCGTATATGCTTATGAGTTACGTATGTGAAAATTTATTTAAACAGATAGTTTGTTGAATGTACAGGTTATCTACTTAGGAAGTGGAACATATTTGAATAATGAAACGTTCATGAACAAGGAACCTGAACAAACACACAACTAGTGTTGAACTGCCTCTAAGTGTAACGACGAATGATGAAAATCTCATAAACCAACAAACGGAGCACATTTTGATCAACCAGTACACAATGAATTTTTATCGATGTACTAAAATAAAGATTGTTACTAATATGATAGAACAATGAACAGCTCAATGTAACGTACACACTGAAGAGAGAGGTGAAGAATAACAATGTGCAATTGCCAATGTTTTGTGCAGGTTGTCGTCCACGTCTAGAATTACTCAGATTTGTTCTTCTCTTAGTTATCTTTGACCTCGAAAGAAGGAAATGTATGATAGGAAAGTCCCTTATGGAGTATATGATGTAACTGGAGTTGAACAACTGCTAGTTTACGCCACTCCCAGTGGTTCCATCACTAACATTCAACAATCTACTACGATCTACCTACTGTGAACAGCATTTACAGATGAAGCTGTCAAGAGTAATGGGGTTGCAGACTGTTCTGGAGGTTCAAGATATGCAAGTTGTTCAACCCAGTACGACTTCAAGCCAGATACTCGTGCGTTTCATTGTTGCATTGCATGCACATCAAAACAATAGAACATACCATCAACTGAATGGGATGAAAATATACATGCAAGATTGTGTGTGATTTTTGAAACAGCTGATCGGACAATGCTCGGTTTCGAACGTTTGTGGATAACAAAAACATATCACAAATGCATTTTTCAAATGCGTCTCATGGATTGGATTCGATGTATTTTCATCCCAAATGATACTAACAGCTCTGTGTTGTAAGTTGCGACAGCTCCCATGTCCGTAGGCTATAGGAGGGATATTAGAGGCACAATTGCGAGACAGTCCATATTTTTGTTAGGGTGTCACATTGATGCTTGGTAAGATCGACATCCAAAACCATAAGGTGACCGTTATCCGTGATTTTAACACCGTCCCAGCAGCACACAATAAGCTTCGAACAGAGCAGTTATCTCAAACCTAATGAGATGTGCATATGTGGAACTCCCCGAAAGAATCCAAGAGTTGGTTAGTTTCCTTTAGGTTACATATGAAGATATCAACGATTTACAAAGGTCACCTATGTATCACTGAGGTTTTCATTAAAATCAGTAAATATGTTTTCTCTGTTAGTGGTTATTCTGAGTCGACCGTTTAGAAACTGACTTTTGACATTGTCCTGCTTCTCAAAATCTTTACTCGTGGAAGTGCGTTCGCCTCATCAGCACTCAGTGCATAGTTTTTCGAACATCCAGTTCATCCTATAAGCATTGTGTCAGTCGTTTGCAAAGCTAATTTTTGGCCGGTCATCAACAATGCTGGATGAAATTGATAAGACATTCAAACTTGATCTTGTTAACGTGAATTGGGTGGGCATCACGAAATGAAACCATGTCTAGTACATGACATTATATGTTCGTGAAGAAAGTTGATTGCGTCAGTCTAAATGAACGTTGCGGTAAATCTTAAAGATTAGTCAGTTACTATCTTTATCCAGGCTTTCTCTTTGATTCTTGTCCTACATGCACAAAATTAGGTGAGAGACTTCATCAAGATCTTAGCCCAGGTGAACTACAAAATTTTTTAATTAAATGACCAGTCAACTAGTAGCGTTTCTGTTGTTCCTTGTACCACGCTGGTTTTTCACTTGAATAGTGGAGGTCGAGTGTCTGTAAGTTCAATTTAGTGGCTGTCTGAATGCCGACAGTCCAATTTTTAGAGTGTCATTAGTCAATGATGAACTAACCAAATGACAAACGATTAAGAGCACGATAAAACTGGAAAACCATAGTGATGACAACTAGGTTAAAAAGTACGTGTAGAAATCAAAACTGGTGTCGTACTGCTAAAAATAGGTCGACTCATAGGCAAGTAAAAGCCCGTCAGGTTCAAGGGTGACTACGTACGCGACGTAGAGAGCAAACCAATCGAGTCTCAAGTCAATGTCCGATTATCACAAAAATAGCCGAGGTCAGAGGTCAAAACGACAAAAGTGACCAGCCAGAATTCAGGTCTGCAGGTAAACTCACTCCGGTATATAAGTGCAGGTATACATCACAAGTTCAAGCCTATAAGCTGAAACAATCACGCACTGACGATTTCATCTCGTTTGATGATGAAATGTTTGCAACCTAAGCTCGGCGAACATAAAAATACTTAAGTCTTAACCTCGAGCTTCAAACAACAACACCGCTTTTTCCACCTATCAGAAATGATGGACTGCTTATAACTGTCCTGAGAGTCAGTTAGTTAGATCTTTCACGATAACCCCTCCAGTTTTTTGTTAATAACTAGGTGAATTATGCGAAACTATGCGTACTGTGTTACTGATTCGCACAATGAATTTAACAAAATATTTTCAACACAATATATGGCTGCGAATATGAACCCTTTGCCAATAGGCGTTGATACATGCTTTGACAGCATAAGATTGGTTGTGACCTGGATCTTGCTACATCGAAAGCTGATTGTGCAAGGATGTTCCAAAGTAATGCGTGAATCTGTTAAGCACACTTTATTCCAAAACTGTTATGGGTGTTCACTAATTCTTGTAGATTACGTCTTGGTCGTCAAATTTCTCTTTTTCTGATGAGTCTTATTCGAAATCATTCTAGAGGTTTCAGCAGGAGAATCCTATTCACCTGTTGTTGACTACCGTGGAGCGGAAAAGATTGTTTTGTTTAGCCCCTGCGCTGAATACACGTGAACCACATTTCACAAGGCGAATGACTGGGCTGGCTTGTATGGAACGCACACCACGCCTACATAATGCTTAGAAGCCTAGTCAGTCTCACACTATCGGCATCCATTTCAGGAAACCTTACTGAGTCTCCGAAAAGTTTGTGCCACTTAAGTAACGTCATCTCCTGAGTTTTGAACTGTGATGGTGAGATGACAGAGAGACTGGCAAACACATGTTACCGACGCCGTCTTGCACCATTTGCAGCAACAAAAAAACAATTTTTTCTCGGAATGGAGGATGTATAATGCCTGCGTGTTTCTTGAAACGTGACCTGTTCGTGACGAAGAGATAAGCGCAATTGCAGTGCTTGACCATCGTTGTCTCCACTACTTAAAATGCACCAAGTAGCATGACAAAGCCGTTCGCGATCAACTACGTCAGAACCTTCAAGATACACTAACAGTTGATCGAACAATCGAGCTGCACAGACTACAACATTTGAAATATATGCGTTAGTCAGGTAATCTGAAGATTTACCATACAGGGCGTTATTTGTTAAGAAGACTAAAAGCTGGACAAAACGGCAGTATGGTGATCCGGTGAAATAATCGGGAACTAGAAGGATCCTAACTAATCACTCGATCCAATAAGGTTGGATGTTCCCCACCAGAATTAGGGTTTGTGATTGCTTATAGCTGGCCTAATCAGGTCATCTAGTGATATGTCGTTTTCAGCTGACCAGGGAATATCAGTCCACATGAACTGGGAATGAAATTAACATATCCGTCTGCAAAGCAATAAGTCTCAAGCTTATTACTAACATTGGTCACTAAGTTGATATCAATAAACGTTTTCTTGTTAGGTAAAAGTTTGCATGATCACACTTGAAATCAGTTTTGTTTGACACATTAAAAGCTTCCGCGTTTAAACAATCTTATATACCACATACAGTTTCCTTGCTCTTCGTCAGATTCTTCCACTGGTACGAATTTCGGCAGTGTGCTGAACCTGCAGCAGCTCCGAAACGAGTAAGTTTTAAGTGATGACCGACCAAACATAATTTTGCTGAATGTCTCATTACGGTAGGTTCGTTGGGTTTCCCGATTGTGAGATAACCAACGATCCAAAATCTATTGTCCCCATATTCTACCTTCTGACTTAGAAACCAAAACAAACGGTGTACAAAACCTTTGTCACTATGCCATTTTTTAAAACTTTTTCGACTGTCATAGAACCGGAAAAAAAACCTGTTCACGATTACTAGTAACAGCCAAACAGCACAACACTGTTTTCTCGATCATGTTTCGATTATTGTTCAATTGCAATTCACCATTTTAATCTAATCTTCGTTACACTCATCTGAAGGTGCACATTTGTAGTTTTCACGCAAATCTAATCTGTGTTTGAAAACTATGGGTGCATAAGATGAATATAACCATGCAATGAACTAAACTCAAAATAGTCGCGTGATTGAAGATCTGAAGCTCAGACAAGTTATGAGCAAAACGTGCAATTTTTCACGAGAAAATCTGTATAAGATGAACAGGCACAAGACAAAATTGTGTTTGCGTGTAAAACTAGTGAGTAAAAACATTTCCTATCCTAAATGAATTGTAAATTCAGAGCTTTTAAGGTATCGCTCGAGTTCATACTTTTATATATAGAAGATAAAATCAAATGCGTGTGCGTTCCCGCTTCCATGTTAAATTAGAAAATAGACTTTTTCTGTTGCTCACAAGAACAAAACAAGTTCTGTCAGGTTTGAGGGGGGAAGAAATTTGAATGAAATAAACATATGGAAATGTGTTGTAGCAACCTTTGAACACGCTGAACCAGCCTATCATCCTAACCGACAGGGGAACACTGAGAGAAAAAGCATAGAGGCGAAAGATGACACAGAATGACATAAATATCTGATGATCTGTAGACATACACTGAGGGCTGTAACCTGAGTCGATCTTCGCGGAGGTACGGTACAACCAGAGATTGAAAGAGTACCATCAAGTCAACCGTGAGAGTTGTGGTGACGTTCGAAAAAAGTTTTCAATCATACCTCAACAATTTTCAAACAAGATCAATCCGTATTTCACCGTAATCCTTATTTTCAGTTTTATGTACAAGAAAGTGATCTGTAAGTGTCATCAAGCAATGAGGAAAATTCAATATTGAAAATGGATGACCTTACGTGTGCTCATATTGAACTGTAAACGATTGCCCATAGGGAAGACTGATTTAGCTTACTGATCAACAGGTTAATATAAAATAAAGTAATGTCAAACACTGTCTTGTTATTGTCCTTGTGTTGGCTGAGGAACAGAATACGTCAGAAGGCTCCTAAATAGACAAATATTCCCAGTTGTACGGATAGAAGTTGAATGTCAAGATCGATAATGGATTGCAGACAGTCAACCTCAGAGGTTTAAATGTACTACAGCAACATACTATTACAGTTGACAAAAGAAACAACAAGCAAGAAGGAGAAGGAAAGACAGTTAAACCGGAAGTAATCACATGGTGACTTTCGAAATCGTGACACAGGGACGAGCAAGAAATTGGTGTTTGGCTTTGTACTGATGGACCATGATTTTTAGTATCGCCTGCTAAGCTGATTTTGTCTGTGTTAAATTTCTCTGTTAGTAGTCACCGTTCCCCTCATCTCACAGTTCCACACTCCAGTTTCCTGCCAACTCAAACTGAAGGGAAGGCTTACGTTTGGGGTCTGATGGCCCGAATAATGCTGGGAAAACCAATCTAGCTTTCACCAGTTCCTACTTTCTGACGTTGGCTGAAATAATCCGTTTAAAAAGTTTTAAATCATCAGTTTTCCAAGGCACTTGACTAGGTGGACCCTAAGCTGCAATCCTGGATCCGTGTTCGCCACTGTATCATCTCTCTCATATCAGGCTTACGAATAATCTTACCCAATGAGAGTACTTTGTGCTTTTTTGATCAACTCAACGTTTTTGGTAGAGTGGTCAAGGATTACTTATTATGACAGACTGAATCTAAGAACGTAATTCATGCGAATCACACGCTATCACAGATTCATTTGTCAACATAGCCGGTATTTTGAAGGAACTTAGCTGCGCACGTAGGCTGACGAATTTCACCTCAGAACTGGAATCAGACGACTCTTATCATTTCCTGAGCACCCCTCTTGGTGAAAAATCTAATGGAAGTTTGAAAAGCTTCGTTTATTGCAAGAGTACTTGGACAGGCCAATTTAAAAACATTTACAGCAAAATACAAACGAGACTTGGTCAAATGTTTGGTGGACACAGCCAGAAAAAGCTGCTCAGTAGGTGCTCAGGAACACCAGCTAGAGTTTGTAACCCGAATTTCACACGGGAATGGCTACCCTGAAAACTGTGTGACCAAATATATGAAAGCAGTTTAAGCCTTAATAAAGGTTCAGGGGGTTGATGCAGAGCTCATTTCCATGCGATTGTCGTACAAATGAGGAAGACTAGCCGAATCACTAACATATCGGCTTACTAGTTTCTTTAAGAGAACTTTCAGTGTAGCCAGACAGACCATTTCATTCACTATATCCCCGCTGATCACTGCAAATCTGAAGTTTAAAGTTGCAATCCATAAATAATCAGTGGTGATACATTCGTTCGTCTTTGATTGTTCCCAAAACTACGTGGATCGTACAAACCGTCATTTGTTGAGAAGAATCAGGAAACACCATCCAGCATGGATCGGGACAGCTGAAAGGAATTCAATCACAAGTACCGCTGTAGATCTTGTGACTGATATCGATATCAGGTGAACATGGACCGACCAACCGTGGGGTTTCACCAAATCGGTCGAAATCCTTTCGCCAGTGAAATTTCACCACAGCCGGGGCTAGTCATTTTTTTACGTAATCCAACCATGTGTGGGCATAAAATTTCACCCAATCTCTTCAATATCCTTGGTCGCTAATTGACCCACCCGACAGTTAATATCCAACTGACGTTCACAAACAGAAAAGTGAGACAGTATGTATTCTGACCAATATCAAACGTCGAATGTGACCGTTTTCGTTAGATTGTAACCCCTCGATCAGATTCTGTCAACGAACTTGTCTAATACACTTCGTGCTTTATGAATCATACTTTCTTCAATTTCCTCCAAGGCAAGTTTATGAATCGTCTTCAGTTTTCAAACCATAATTGTGAATCGTCTGTCGGGATATCAAACGTTATTATTATTGCCAGTATTATATCAAGCATTGTATCTTGAGGGTGCTGTTAATGTTTGATTATTCTTTTGATTACTGTTAATGTTTTACCAACCGTTATTTTCAAGTTTTCTGAATTTGCAACTTTCTAACGAATGAAGCAACAGCTCGATTTGATTCAAATGACTTCTGAATAAAGTGCAAACATGTTTGTTAAAGGTGAAGTCAAGAACTGCCACTACCCTTTTGAGAATTCTGAAATCCTCGAGGCCAGTAAGCATGAGGGACTAGAACCCTCATATTAATACAGTTCCAGGATAAAACGGACTTATACAGTCATCTACCATAGTGTAACTCAAAGTACACAATCTCAGCCATTTACTCTTTGGATTGCGTCCGACGTGTGCACAAACATCACATCCACTCGAGGGTATGCCAAGATCTATCTATGAATTCACCATACTGGTATCTTCCCTTGATTTGAAAACCTGTTGGACACCTCAGATAAAAGCCATATCTTGTCTGTTTAAAGGTGTACATGGACGTTAGTCATCTGTCTGATTGTGGCCCTCCTAATCGCTCGAAACTCTGGCTAACTACGCTTCCCGAGAAGGTAGTTTGCTGCAATCAATGATCTACCTGCATTCCTACCACTTCCGGTTCTTTCGCCTAGCCTCCTTTTATTCAGTTGTTAGTCTCTCTGATACAATTTCCCTCAGTGTTATACCATGCCATTATCATGTTGAGCGGCGACGGAGCCACAGTATTTTCTTGTCAGACCGATGGCCACTTCGAACAACTGGGTGAATGAACCACCCGTTCTGTGGGCATTACTCACTGTAAGACATTTTTGAATCTATAATTGTCTCACGACTAACTTCCTATTAGTACTCACTAAAGCTGAAAAGCTTCATTCTAACTGCCAATGCTAATTTTCAGACAATCACCTTGCTATCAGTCCCGCTTTTACCTGCGCTTATGTAGCAAAATGAATGAACTGAAGAAGTAATTTCACATTTTAATGTAATGCTTACTTTATTTTACTTAAAATCATGCCACTAGGTCGATTACGAGTATCTCACACGAAGTTGTTCATAGCGGGCCGCTGAGTTTTAGCATAGAGTTATCAGCGTACACCATTGTCTAATCAGTCATCCTTATTCACTGAGTTCATTCGAGGCACGCTGAAGGTATAAAAAAACAAACTGGCCATCCACACGGAAGTAATACGCATGAGCATTTAGGTAGCAATTACTGTCATAAAGATGTAAACGATGGATATGTTTCTTGAGTTGTATATAATGGGTCCGCCGATGCCAACAAAATGATACACATAATTTTACACTAGTAATTGGCGTCTTTAATATGCAAGCACACCCTCATTGGCACAGTTTTATGCTCCCCTGTTGAACGCGAGGCCTAATTTATCAAATGTGAACCACGTAATATTTAATCGCGTGACTGGATTCACTTATTTCTTACGGGAGTGGAATTGTATGGCCAGCATCACAGAGTTCGTGTGCACTGAAGAGACTGGCTGAAATTTAGCGTGTATTACTTCATAAACGTACGATCTACAAAATCACATGCACACCCTCAAACCTACCACCAGTCTCATTGTTGCCATACTTGGATCCTGGGCGAAGGGGAACAATAACTGATTGGCATCACAGCTGGACTCATGATTGTCATCAGGAGTGAGCCGGGTAAAATATTTCAATAGTGCGTGACATGCATGGTCATCTTACTGGTGCTTCCGGTTTGTATTGTGTTTACTTGTGGATATGCGTTTGTTTACCTATGCATCTGTTTGTTTGTAATATCCGGATAAGGAAGAAGGTTATGTAAGCAGAGGGGGGTAAATGATGGAATATTTTAACAGAGACTGAACTATTTCCGCAAAATTACAAAGGCACACGGTAGAGATTTTACACATGGGAAGGAAGCTATTTGATATTATGCGTTCCACTCACTGAATTCAACTCGCCAGTCACTCATTTCTAACGCACATACCAGCTGAGCTCAAGAAGTGAATTTTTTATTTGAAACTAACGTCCTGATGAAACCAGTTAAAAAAAACGCTATAATACTCAACAGCAGTTATCTAACCTATCTGTCTTTATTTGGTGTGAATGGATCTGAAAGATTACAATTCTCAACATGCATAATGGAATGTTGGCAAGCCACTGGAGCTTATCGTTTAACAGTTTATTCCTTGCGTAGCTCCTCTCTAAAGATAGCGTCCTTCATTCAGGAACATGCTGCTGAATCCTCCTTAGCTCCACCTCCGAAAATATTAGCTCTGGGAAAAAGAGTCCTCTAAACCAATCAGCGGGCGAAACTAATGCTGGCAACATAAGACACCAATAGAAGGAACAGTACGGAGATACAGTTCATGAACCGATTCGTCCTGATCGGTTCATCCTACGACACTTCACCAGAGAACTATGCACTTCGAGACCACTACCGCTATAAGGAATTATCTCGATGCATTTTGTCTCGCTCTGAGCCATTCTGAAACTAACATTTCATTACTGCTCATTTATAAAACAAGCGCTTGCGAAAGATCCGGCCTCTGAATGGATTCGAACCGGCGACTGTAACAACAAGCAGCATACCATTTGAGCGACAGTCACACTAGAAACTTAGAAATTCCACCGTTGGACTCATTTGTCCATCTATCCTACAGCATCACAAGAGATCCCTCAAATATTTGAGTGATTGGTTGTAATAAAATACATGATTATATCGTTAAATAAATCAACATCACTGAATAAAACATTTCAGCTTGTGTGCAAACCTATCCAACCATACTTGGATACTTACTGCCTTTTTGCTTTGGCTTTCCTGCTTAGCTTCATATATTAACCTCAGTATCTTCAACAAGATCTTGACTGCCAGGAAAGCTGCATGGTGTGAATGTTCGACAGCATACAGAAGAACTGACACAGATGACTTGTATTGCACACCTTTGTGGGTTGAATGAGTGAAATGTTGCAAGGAAAGATTCTTGATCGCACATTTGGTCCATGTTGTTTTGGTTAGATCTCTTAGATCTTCGGGGACGACGATCTTCTTCGAATAAACAGTGAGGAGATGAGATGGCGCAGATGAGTGGACAGTAATGGGTTGTTACGGAACCATATCAGGTAACCATATCTTATTGAACGATGTAACTTGCTCTGTTTCGCCTTGTTCCGAGAATAAATGTTACAATTCATGCTCTGTTCACATCACAGATGTGATGATCACCACTCATTGTAACCAGTGACCACAATTGTTTCTCTTATTACAAAGCAATATGATTACGAGAATGAAAAGCTCCAACACGGTGAAGCCATTTTCTGAAAGCGGAACAAAGTCTTTTAAGTGAAAATTACCTCCATGTTACAGAAAATTTCAAACGTTTACAGAAAGTTTCAGAAACTCATAACTCCAGTAAAACCCAACCGCATATCATGATCAAGAAGGAAATAGAAACAAGTTGTTTCTTTGAAGACGGTGCAAAAACAGGAAGCGGATCAGTGCTGGCCCGTGAAAATGCAGATATTTGGAAAGCTTTGTTAAATCGAGTGAGTGGTGCGCTTTAAGTACCGTGAATGGAAAATTCTCAGCTTTTTGAAAAAAAAATTATTCACCACCAGTCAACCGTTTACAAGCTCACTACATGCCTGACGTGCATTACTTTCAGAGCAGTAAGTGCTATCAAGTGCTACTCCTGATACCCCATGTCCTTATGCAATTAGACCAATGAAGTCATGATGGCGACGGTAGCTAAACAGGATCACCGACTGAAATCTCAGTTCATGAATTTCAGTAAGTAAGCCAGACAGTGAAATGTTAATCGTAAGACAGAGACAAGTTTTCGAAAAAGGCGACTTACTGTGATGCCAGACGGTATTAATACCAATGATAAGTTACCCACGTTAGTCAATTAGGAAACGCAAAATTCTATTCACATCCGTCAAAAATCTACAGCTGACAGTTAGAGTTATGAATACATGAATAAACTTTGAATTTTTCCATTGTTTTCTTGTAAAATGCGGGTGATTAATGCTATAGCTGACGACATAAGAATGTTAACTATATAGAATGGTTGCAGCGTCCATGAAAAGTTCGCAATGAAGGCATGAAAACTACTTTCCTACCTGCCAATCTATCTGACAGACTTTAGCGTTTGAGCTCAAGATTGATGAAATATTTCGATGTATTGTACAAGGTAAATATTTTTGCGTTACATCGAATGAATGTTGTTTTCAGTACACATTGATTTTTTGGATTAATGGGTGTAACCTTCTTGATCTCTTCCGCAAGTAATCGATAGTGCGGATACCGTAAATCAACACACAGGAACATGGAAAATGTTGCAGTCATGCGTCTTCAACTGAAAACTCTGACCATTGTGCGATAAGCCCTTCAATCCTGTCGAGACTAGTCACACATTTGTGCATTGTGTTAAGGCCGTCGACTTCATTCTCATATCGACAGATACGTTCGGAACTTTCATCGAAAAATATGATACATTATATAATGATTTTCGTTGACATCAATGTTGTAGAAAGCAAAGAAACGAATCAGTTATGATCATGCATCAGGTTATTTCGAACTGGTACTGCTAACAGATAAATGCCTTCATTTTCTGAAAGATTTGCAAACAGTTTTAACTAGATACAAAGTGTATACGCTAACCACTGTGATAACATGTTCACGTACCGCATCTAACACAGCTGAGCAATAGGAATTGTAGCCTGAAATTCCATCCCAACAGTGGATGTTTGTACTAGGTTTTCGTACGTCTTCAGGCTGACGTTGCATTTTTCCACCGTCAAAGCTAACACCTAGCCCTTGATAAATAGACTTCGGGTCTAGGTCTGAGAGATGAAACTGAGAATGAATTACACAGCGTGTCTTCGTGAATCCAGCAATGAATTGACAATCAGAAGGCTATTGTCAAATTTCTTAATTTATACGATTCACACTGGTGGATTTCTAAAACTGACCATTATACATTTCGAAGCAATTCGTACCACTTCGCACAGCTCGCAGAGTTATGAATATCACGTTCTCTGGCAGGAGGGATGTCTTCCGCATCCTGAAATTTGATGTTTCCTCGTCAGCATCCATGTAAAGCATTGAACATTTGAGACTGTGAACGTCATTCCGACCTCAGTTTTTATGAATATGTCCTGATAACGGTAGGTAATTTTATGCTAATCATTTTTGTTCGCAGATTTATCTGTCTGCTTGCTATTGAAAACCTTGATTCGAAATCAAAATAATCTCATTCTAGTTCACAACACAACTTTGCAGCTAAGGTTAGGCTTGTCAGCAGCACAGCTCTCGACTTGTGGATTAATAATGGTTCTGACCATATTGGTATCGCTTGCCCTAAATCAGCCATATCTGCCTTCGTTTGAAGGCGTTTCTGTAGCCACCATACTCGGGAACGTTTAGAAAATCCCTAAGTTAGCCAATCTGCCTATGTCGAGTTTGTCATTGTTGAACTCATAACAGTGAGAAAGCCAAACCATATTCTATCCCGTAATTATTTCATAAACCAACCCTGGACGATCAAGCGAATAGTGGTGTAACTACTGTCAACGCTGCTCGTATTTGCCGCATATCACATTTCTCCACTCCGATGCACTGCAACTTTACGTTTGTGCCCACTCTGCTCAGCACTGACTGCCACGGTGATTTGCGTTAAACAATACCCATTCTTCTAATAGTCGACCTATCGTCGAATCAACGCATGTCTGTCAGTGCTGCACTTGATTTGCATTCATATCTTGGGCACTATATACAGATGAACAAAAAAGGAAACCGCTCTAACACTGGATCCCATGTAAAAGAGTTAGTTTTCGTAGTGAAGCGTCGTAATCCCACACACATGGCCGTATAGATAAGTCAAAGCAATGCCCACTTCGAACATTCGCCTCTAAGGTCGGACATTATTAGTAGTCAATGCACTGAATATCTCTGGATGAGGCAGTTGATTGTGTGATTCAGCTGGGTCAACCCGTTGTTCGGAGTCGATCTTACAACGGGTCATGGACAAACTGAATAATCTCCACCACGCACTCAAAGAACGCTAATGCGATTGCTGGATTGTACACTGTTGAGCAGACAAACTTGCGAAAGTGTGTATGGACTTGTAAGTATTACTGGAGTTTCACAAAGAGTGGTTGAATGAGCAAAACTCTTTGAAATTAAATGTCATTGAATGACTTTAGCTTTCAGCTGCTGAGTAACCATCATTCGATGAGGGAGGATTGCCAGTTTTGATGATCAGTAATGATGTTTACATGCCCTTGTAACTAAAAGTTAGTAACCAAGTTGAAGAGGGTGATATGAGAAGATTCATATTTTTTCAAGAGTGCACTGCTTACATAGGTATGCCTTATCTACCTGGAATGCCTTCAGTTCACATAACAACTACATCACCAGTATGTCCAGATCTTCCTATTCCAAACACAGTTTTCAAAACCTTCAAAGCATTCGCATTTGCTAGTGATCACTCCCGAACAGCGTAGCTGGCGTTTGGTGGATGTTGGTTTTGACGCACTTCAAAAGGTTCACTAGTCGGTTGTACATCATGCATCAACTTGTCGAAACTAGGATTGTTCTTCACGGGAGTTGTTTACCGTGTTCTACTGTCCTGGTGTAAACACGTAAACTGGCGGGAATTCATCTAAAAGATTTACCACAGTGTTTCTTCTTAGGTAGGATTCGGTCTGGTTCGGATTTCAAGAAACGAACCCCAAACAGAAATGTTTCCTGTCGAAGGTTTTGTCCTAGGACTACTACTGTATATGAATTGTTACTTGCTCAGTATTTTGCTTTGGATTCCTTCCGAGGTGACCAAAAAAACCACCTCTCTTCAAATATGAACACCCTATGTATTGCGCATATGATAACTTATGGCTCAGAAATTGTATCGTATTAACCGGCTTTTAGAACGAAAATTTTCCTCTTCACGTTCGCATCATCTGCACCACATATACACGTTCCAGGTGTGTGCTCTAGCTACGTAGTTGACGGGATGATTGACGTCGAATATATATATCATTATATATTTATATATCACAATATATATTTTCAGAGTATTTATATGAACGAATGGATAACTCCACCGTTTCCATCATTTTGGTCGGATCGGATTGTAGAGTTTGAATAACGGGTATGACTATGAAAACAGAAATGATTTCAGATATACAGCTAAAGTTTACTCGATGCATAAGACGGAAAGTTTCGTGTCATTTTCTTTATTGCAAATGAATTCACTCCATTAATCTTGGAAACATTCACGATGCTCATTCTCAAAAAAGTCACTCTACAGCAGCATTATTTTTGAACCCAACAGGTGGAGATTGTTTGAATAAGGATCGAACCGGAAGCTCCATAATGATAACAGCAGATAACGTCTTTTTGGTTTATTCATCTCGAAAATAATGACATAGTTTGGTGTACTTCTGTAATCTACCTAAGCCCCATTGGTGTGGATTGGCATAGTCTTCATCACATTACCAGGTTTGAACAGGCTGTGAGGATAAAGACCCGGACTAATGCTAACAGGTCAAGCTACGACAAATTCCATCGTTTCCGCCAAAATGTTTGCTCCCCAGACCGATACATTGGTGGTTAAATGTTTCAGGTTCCTAATTTCTACCCCGTTTGAGTTATCTTCACATGTTGAGCCAAAACAAAAGTGGTTGTTTTGTGTTTGTTTGAGGATAAACAGTATGAATTGTAGTTACATTTTCGTACACATTCGGTCGGAATCAGTACAGAAGCTGTTAAACGGAAGTGGACCATGGCTGTTTACATTAACGAAACGCGCAAATGTTACGTAACTACATGGTTGATATATATATATTTTTTAAATCGTCAAACAAAGAGCTGAATGAAAGATATGTAATCTGCTATTTAAATCAAAGCAACTGAAAAACCCTTTTGATGAATCTGACAAACAATGCAATTCACACTCGTGAATTCTTTGTGAAAACTCACCATCAATTTATCCTAGGCTCAAATGCTGGGTGATTAAGAAAATCTCAGCTTATAATGTGTGAGTACGAAACCGAATTCCATAGCTAACATCAAGAGGACAGTCACGAGCAAATAGTCCAACCTGCTCGAAATCCCATCTTTACTTAAATTAATCAGGATTAACTAAACATTCTTTCCCATTGTAACAAACGTAGATAGGTGACAGTTTACTGTAAGCTAGATATTGACAAAATATGCTGCTACAAAACAGCATTTACACTAAACAAGAATTCTGAGGTTATGGACAGTCAGCCATGTATGAAGTGGGTTTGCCTTCTAAAGAGATGGAAGAATCCGAAAAGTACCAGCCCTAACCCTTTGGCGTGACATCCTATGATTTATAAGGTGGTAGCTTAGGAAATCAGACAGTTTTTTTACAGTTCTTTAACCGTATTACGCTACAAATCGTTTTCTCGACAAAAAAGTGCGTGGCTCTGAAGCGTACACAGCTTATTGTAAAATAAAGCCCATACATGTAACGGTTACCGCAGCTTCGACAATCTATTTATGCGGAAAGGAAAAATGAACACTGGGGTTATTGAAGGCCTGTACTAATCGCGAAAAAAAAACTCAGAAGAACATGAGTAACACGTAGCTAACTAGGAGGGAGAAGACATCTTACTGGGGTAATTATTTGCTCCAAGTACTCAAGAAATTTCGTCAGATAGCGCTTCGGGACACAGAGGGAAATTCCCAGACCTCCAAAACTGCTGCTCAACCGAAGTTCCATACCATACACTGGAAACATCCTGGCTGAAACAATGTGACGACCATAATGTTGTCAAGACTAAAGGAACAATTCAAAATTGCTAATGATGGAAGTGCACGGTAAAAAAAAATCAATCATGAATACGGCCAAAATGATTTTCACGACTACCCGAACACGAACAAGTCACCAAGACTGCAATCAGTTTCACGTCTACGAGAGTAAAACTACACGCATGTGCAACATGAGTGCTGTAAACTTCCTTAATCAAGCGAAAACCGTGCACACAAGAAAATTCTCAAAACCCGACCGTTGTCAACTGGTTCTATGTGCATGACAAACCTAGAGTCGAGTAAGACAGAAGGACCGGAAGAGACGAAAACGTGATTATGAGCAACGAAAATGTGAATGAAAAACTGTGAACAAAACGGACCGGTGATCTAAGATTGACCATATGCCAACTAGATCAGTAAAAGTGGAGCCTATAGAACTGTTTATCTGCATACATAGGAGTCAGTGGTCAAACCAAAGTGCAACTGAACTGACAGCCTCACCGTCAAACTAAGCTTATAAATGCAGAAGGACACTGCCTTGTCAAAAATCAGTCCATGAGTGTGGATACGCTGTGTTAATCACAAACTGGTAACAGTCAGATATGGAAGATATACGGCACATAAGATACTCTGTGATGTAGTTACCCACATCTAACTTATATTATGGACAGAAAACACAGCAAAACTGCCTTTCTTATGTCCTGTAACTAGCCATATATCTCATATAGGAATACAGCTGTTAGCTTATTGAGAAACAAGCTCGCAGATCGGTCAAGAAACCGTCTCAGCAACCACTGGAACTGTCCCAAAACCAGCTGCAACCGAACAATGCCTGATAATGCAGAAACCCACTCTAGTATTGCGAATTCCAGTAGGTTGGGAGGAAAGTGTACTACTAATGGTTATTCGCAGCAAATACTCAATCATCTTCTATCCTACAAGGTTACTCAAATCCATTATATTTACTGACAAAACCGATTATTTTTCGAGCATGTACGAATGATGGGAACGGTTCTGCAAAAAAGCTGCGCTATCTCAGCGCTCGAACCCATCCGTGTCATAACAAAACTATTAGGAAAACAAGCTGACTAGCTTCGTCGATGTAAGAAACGGATGTCCACCTAATGGGGTGCAATATCTGTGAAGCCCACTGTATCGACCAAGTCAGGTGAAGTCTATTTCCGGAACCGCAAATCTGCAAACTCGCGATCAAGAAGTACAAATTACTCTTCATTGACCTCTGCTCATGAAAGTGAACGCTGAGATACATTCATTGTACAGTAGCCGGTGACCACGGTCTAGTCTTTGCGTGAAGAGATGTCTGTAGAACATGTCTGACACCTGTTTATGTGCCCTGACTTCTGTTAACAAGTTACTAGTGAATTGAAACAAATCTCTATCAACGCACTGGTATTAACAAATATGCCATCATGGTCACCTGTTATCTTGATCCGGAGGGTTAAGCAGATCACGGCTTAAGTCTTTTCAGGTTTAACCGTGTCAGCTATATCAGTTATCCTAAATCACCACAAGTGATTTAACACTTCACATGGAATCCCTCTAGCCAGCCTGAAACCTGGCGCCTGATACAAGGCGCCGTCCTTAAGCACATGAAGTATGAATATGTCATAGGATTGACGGAGTGTCCGAATGTCGGAATGTTAAGTATCAGTAGTTTGGATGGAACTGAACGGTACGACATCGCTGCTTTGAGTGAGACAACGTCTTCAGACCAAAATATACCTCAGAAAGTTGGTGCTGGTTACAACTTCCTCTGGATCGGCCATAAAGTAGAATGTGTGCACCAGCACGGTGTCTGCTTCGCAGTTCCTGGTTGCACCAGTTTTCTGATGACAGAAGAACCACATGACACCGATCCTTAAATAATTTTCATGGGCCTGCGACTCGGTTGAGATAAGTGTGTTACTTTACCCGGTATTCACAGCCCGGCTACTCGTTCAGTCGTTTGCACAGACAACAGACTTTATCACTAACTCTTTCACCTAATTTGTTTGATAATAATGGATGACCGACGGTTTGTTCCGGGCTGGATGTGACCAGATGACCTGGCATGGGGTTCTCAGATTTGAAACCTCAGGTGTAGGCAATGAGAATGGTAGGCACCTTTCTACTTTTGTGTTATCTGGCTGTTTATTATCACAGATGCCCGTTTCCAATTGGATGCAAAAGATATTATGCTGACGCATCCATAAAGCGGTCCTCACCATTTGGTTGAGTACACGGTCGTAGAACAGCCTCACGTGCGCGAAGTACGAATGATGCTCTGGCTGATTGCAACACGAAACATTAGCTGATCGGCACTAATTTGTCCACCCACATTCCCACTCCCGTTTATTGTAGATCAGCCTGTCATCAATCAATGCTGGACGTTAGACGACTGAAGAACCCAGGGACGAGAACTGTGTCTTAGCGTACAATGGTCGTTCGTCTCTAAGACACTCCCACTTCAACCACCCTTGACAGCAGTCAGTATAATCTTACACAGTAGATCGCAGTAGGAGCCAAGGGAATACTCGCTTTCAAGTACAAGGAACGCCTGAAGTGGTTCGACGATAACGACGCATTTGTTAGGGTTCTGACAAGATAAAGTACACTAAGCGTTCGCTGGTTCTGTTGCGGGTTCATGCAACGATGACAAGAAAAAGGCATTCCGTGGCACTACCCATCATCTCTCTGAGCGGCTTCGAAAAGGCAAGGACAGCCTGTAAAATATAGTGATGTACTTCAAAGCTGTGGTGAACGTCGGTAACAATTCGTTTAAGGCGACGATTTTGTTTGTTTTCTAGATCTACCAACCCACTAATGCACGATGGTCTCTGGTCAGGTTGTGGAGATCTGACACGACTATTTTGGTAACACACGTAATCAATGGTGTGATGAAAGTAAGTCACTCGTCATAACAAGCCACCAAAGAGACGCTCGCTCCGTGCTGGACCGAATAAAAGTTCAGACAGCCAAATGTTAACTGTAGCATGGAAAGGCTACAGGTAAAGATCGGATTCCGGAGAAAATTTTGAAGCATAACTGGCGAACTATGGAGAACACCCTGTTCGTGAAGTTTAACAGGACGTTTGATTTTGTGAAGTGCGAGACATTATGGTTAGTTTAGATATCCTAGTATTTTCGTCAATAAAGTGCCACAAGAAAGCATGGAGGCAAAAATGCGGACATGATGGTCTGTCCGTGACGTTTTCGATTTTGTCATTGCTCATTAACATCAAACTCATCTGGCTTATGTTGGACTGTGATGCGACTAGTTGCACTTCGGAACTCGAAAGACTATGTTCAAACAAAACATCGCTTAGTGGGTCACCTGCCGAATATTCGGCGCCTTCCTATTGCAAGCATGTTGAGTAACCCAACCAATAAAATGCTGTTGTTTGCGGCCTGCAGTGCGCTGTTTGGTAAAAACCCAATCGATTCTCTATTGGAGTTTTGAATTCGAGTATTTCCCCTAGAACCACTTTAATTCTCTGATTTGTAATACTACAGCTATTTTTGCACAGGGATAAAAAACTGCATTGAAGGGTCACGTTTTTTGTGAACTCAACAGTTAAGTTTAGTTTGAATATCAGTGCGTGTGGAATGCTTCACTTACGATACTGTGGATAGCTGTACAGACTTCTGTTAGTTGCGTAGCAATCTCTCAATAGCCAAGGTTTTCAAACTGTGTAGAAGACGCAGTGATAAAAGCCGCAGCCCGAAGATGAAAACCGAGCTGGTGGTCTGGCGTGCAGTGCTGATGTCCACATCACAATACAGTGGTGAAATCAAGACATATTCATAAGCTTAATTTGCGGTGTCTGATTTTCTTTTATCTTCAGAGTCTAAGATGCATTTTTTGGTATTTCGCTAACAGAAATATGGGTCATTTTGCTAGTAGACCTCATCCATGTCATTTGTATCATTTAGCCATTAAAACATCTTTCCGTAATTTCTGTCACTGTGTTCTGCTATCTTTGTTCAAATCAGCTCTGTCGACGTACTGTTTACTGAAGGTTACATCTGGTTTTTCTAGTTCAAGTTTGAACAATTGTCATCCGGTTCTATATTAAGTGCACCAATATGTACTCTCCTCGGCTCATGCTTTCAATATCTTTTCCACCAGCCAAAATCGTACCAGTGGAGTCTATCCATTTTTTCTCTCGATAAATCACGGTTTCGCCATCACACTATTGTGTTGCGTGATAACCAGTGTAGACCAAATATGTTTGACTGTCCGCCCTTTTTATAGAAGACTCGATTCGAACTGTGCACCACCTTACTCAGCAATAATAAATAACGCATACTATCAAAATGTAAATCTTTTCTAAGGGTCCTTGCGTTTTAAAAATCGATCGGTAAACAATTTAGTGACGCTGTAAGTGGGGCTTATTTAAAACGTTTATCAACCCCGTTTTGGAAAATGTCACCTTCTGCAACCCGTTACACATCCAGAACAAACAGAAACCAACAGCCATCGACTTTCAGAGTATTTTGAGGATACCCCGGTTTGTTGATGGCTTAACCCTTGAAATTTTGTGACTTTCAACCCGAAACACAAAGTTGTCAGTATTCGTAAATCGTATAGGACCGTACAAACACTTGTTAATTAGAACTAACTTAGCCCGAACAGTTACCCTGTGTCCAATGGTCAGAACTCAATCTATGAGAGTTATTGATTGGATAGTTTCCTTCTAAACCCCGTTTCTCAGTGGTTCTGGTAACACTTTCAGTAACCTTGATGGCGGTGAATAGACTAATCACTATCAAATAGCTTGAAGCCAGTATTAGATATCGTACTTAAACTTCGAGCAACATGTACTAGAAAATTTCCTTTGACATTCATATGGACAATATCCCTATATTGACCTAAGCCGTTCGTTTTCTAATATCGCTATGAATGCATCCGGAAATCATGGTTCCAACGGCGATTCCGTTGCGACACCGTCCTTTTGTTGCCAAATTCATTCGTTGAATTTAAAACGTACGTTGTAAGTGCACAAACAAAATAACTGTTTGAGTTCGGTCGATGGTATCTGAATATCTGTCTCACCATTCTGGAGATAACCTGTGATCTCTTTTAGCGGGAGGTTGGTAAACGAGAGAAAACACTGATTGTCTAATCAAATTGATATTGATTCGGTTGCATTCACCAGAACAGAGAAGTCGCATAAGCTGTGCGTTGACGGTTTACGCCCGACAGGATCTAGTATTCATGAGTGGTATGAAGAGATAGACATGTCCGAAGTGCTTCTGAATTGTATCCCAACTTTCAGGTATCCTATGCAGCTTGAGAATCATGGTCCCGGCGGGGCAGATTCTATCAAATGTGGCCAAATCAATAATTCCACTCTTTTGAACACCTTGGGGATTTCGATGCGTCATCTTTTTCAATATCCATTTTCTGAAACTTGGACCTACCTTCTAATGTGGTGTACATTTTGTTAATATAATCCACTTTGTGGGACAGTATGATGTCAGCACCTACATCTCTTTTCAAAATTTCCACCATTATGAGATGATCACTCGTGCGAAGTGGTTTTGGGGACGCACTAGAGCGTAGTACTGATATCAAGAATTCACTAGCGTGGATTTCAGTTGCTTGGCATCTAACCTCGAAGTAGAATCGAGGTCAGAAAACTGTGTGTAAAAGTACACAAATTGCACCGCTTTCAACAGTACCATACTATAACACCCGGTGGACTCGAATTACTGTCAGTGTGACGAACGCATTTCTCCCAATCTGCCGGTTGAGGGCAATGAGGCGTAGGATTCTATTCACAGCTGAAGCTACTGGAGTACGTTTGTACAATCTACCTCTATGTATCCAAGAATGTTTTTTCCAGACTTTAGATCTGCCTTGGTCAACCCCAGTTCTACTTCTAAACAAGCACTGAAATTCTTTCAAGTTTCAGCAATGCAACATACGCGAAATAGAGTAATAACAAGGAAAGTATCTCCAAGAAGACAAAAATAGGTCGGCAGAAGTCGGGCGAGGTTTCTTTTGATGACAAACCTTCTTGCGGTTTGTAAAATTAGTTGGGAATTAACAATAGCATAGTTTTGAGCCTTATTAAACGAAAATCTGATATATGGACTGAAAACAACACCTCAACTGGTTTCAAAGTTTCATGTAATCCTGTAAAAAAAATCACGCTAAAGATACTGTTTTTAGATCATCGCCCTCAGTCTAAAAAAATTTCCAGTGTCCAAATAATATAAGTTAATTTAAAGTTGACAAAAATCCGAAGCTATGGTCAGTTTTGCCTCAATTCAACAGTTACGTGGTCCGGGTATGTCACTTTTTAGCCTGAACACTACTCAGATGTGACTACAGCTGTCACACTCAGAAAGACTAGTAAACAAGCTCCTATTGCAGAGGGCACTAGGGTGAAGTTTGAGTCCCGTTAGAGTTTGGAAGTAGTAAACATCCTTGCCAAGATTTGTCAGTTTGCTCATAGAGAAGAACGCGTACGGGTTGGTAGGATCGTAGGGGATCAAAAGAAATCAAAGAATTAGCATGAACCTCATAAGTCACCAGAGTATAATTGATATAACCAACCCGCCATCTCGTTAATCGTTTTGTTTCAACATTGAGTTGGCCTTACATGTCCTCTGGGCGCTTCGTGCGTGACCTGGGTAGACTGCCTAAGTTTCGTGTTGTGAAGCTTGTTGGCTAGCTGATTCACACTAGCACTCTTCATTGATTGTTTTCTGTGTTGCTCTGTTATCCGTTTACCCGAGCTGCCTTGACGCATGACTAATGCGTTCAGTTGTACAATGGGAAGGAATAGGCATCATGACATTCATATTAGTGTGTGCACGCTTGGTGAACAACGAAACGCTGCGGCGACTGAAACGAACACGATACTTTCAAATCCTCATGTGACATTTGGTTGCAAGATACCCAGACATGATTTTGGACCACGTTAGCCTCCGACTCTCTAGCCGCCAAAGTACATATCGTCCAAATATTGACGACCGTTCGACAGACGTTACTGCGGGATAAGATTAAATCGTTCGGTGCCTTGTCGTCCACGATTAACGGGAGTATTACGCGTCTTAAATGACATGTGCCATTTAGTCCTTGGAATAATGTTGACCTGATTATCAATTTCTGGAAAACATGTGTTCGTAACATTGTACCTTTTATCATACCCCTGATCCGAGTTTAGCTTATATCCAATGAACGGAATATGACACGGTGCGGCGAGCAAACCGTAAGAATATCCTTTTGTGGAGCCTGTGACGAGTGTATTATGATGGAAGACATTGTGTGTGGTAATTTGCTTGTAAGATGGTGTCGTTTTCAACTGATTTCTTAAAACAGCTCTTAAACAGCTTAACTAGGTCAGTTGTACATTTAGTATGCCTAATCTGTCATCAACTATGACTCCGCTTTTGTTGATTTTTGAAGCGTGTTCTATCAGATCATTTGAAGCGAGTTTGCTACTTTGACGCGCAATCGAAGCCAGCAACTGCGTGCGGAATGAATATGAACTGTGTAACAGAGCGTGCTGCTGTGTTGTTGGCGCCGTTTTGGTTTTCGTTTGTTTAAGTCATGTGCGTGGCTTACTGGGCCTTTGACTCATGCTTTTTTGTGTTGTTGGAACCCCTACTTCGGAATAATGTTGTCCTCCGGTGCCTTTACATTGTCACAAAGTTGTTCTTCAAGTGTTAAGAGCATTCAGAGTGAATACGACCGGCTTACGCATTACAATACAAACTACCACAATCCTCTCTTGTACAGTTACAAGAGCGGATTATGGTGGTTCGTATTAAGCTCGCTGAAGTAAAAAATAAATTTCAAAATATACTTGCTTCTTTTCTGAACAGCCAACCATATGTTGTGATTCATTCTCATGTCATCAGCATACCGTTAGGAAATACGTGCGATATTTTCAGTTCATGATCTCTATTACCTCCTGATTTGATAAAATAGATAACAGGACAGTAACATTTCATACTTTATCCAGCACCTGACGAGGGAAGGAGATTACATCTAGACTTGATAAACATAACGGTGAGCAAGTGTAATGATATATCGGTGATACATATTCTTGAAAGTTTCACAGAGTGGACTTTTCAGTTAAACCACTTCACAGATTGACCTCCAGTATACTATTTTTCATGCAGAAAGTCTGCAAATTGCTCACTCCTATTTCAAACAAACTCGTATTAAGTAACTTCACAAAACGAACGGTCTATCAGTTTTCCGCTTAGTCCAATCTACTGACTTGATGTGGCTCTCATGTAAGTCCAGGTTGATCATTGTAGACACCTTACCTGAGCAAGCTATTACTTTGACATGTCATGGTTAGTTCTGGCTTGTCTGGACACTTGTTGTCCGATGCATCTATTTGTAAGACATCAAATCTGTCATGTCAGTCAACCACCCATCCATCCGTTTGAGCTTTCACTGTATGAAAAAGCAACAATCCAAACAAACCGAAAGAATACAAAATCACAACTCCGGCAGGCAGCAAAGTATAAAACATGAACATCCCCACCGTTATACCATTTCCGCGTCTGATGAAAAAACCAGGATTGTTAAAATTAAAAAAGTCGGTGAGTTTGAAGGTAAACCTGTGGTCAAATGGCAGTTTGGGAAAATACGATTTCAGAGTTTCGTGAAGCTTAACTCGGACATGACAAAATCGGAGAAGAAGAAGAAGCAGAATATTACGGAATACATCAACGAGTGAACAGAAATGGTTCTCAGTAAACCGATGAGTGAATGGGGTCTAGTTCCTTGAAGTTCATTAAGGGTTTATCAGCCACAGACATTACGACTTCGAAAGTCGACTGCTTTCAAGAACGGATCATTTTATTGAAGGAGCAATTGTGTCTGACGTCGACGTTTTGTTGTGCTTACTTGCAAAATGCGCAACTGTTCCCCAATGGTAAACATTGTTGACATTGTTATTTACGCATAACAAACTAGGTCTAGATGTTACAAAAATTCTGCGTCAACAAGAATTTTTGGACAAAAAAACTTTATTCCAAGTAACCATATTACGAAAGCAGAATAAAGTTCACGCCCAAGTCAGGGGTACCGTCAAAGTAGCGAATTACTGGTGTATATTCTTTAAGTTCTATTTGGAGCTTGGCTTTATGAAAGGTTGAGTAGTGACTTAATATCAGCATTCTTATGCATGTAAAAACAGCGACAGATCCATTACCTGAAGGTAACAGGTTAGAGCCGCAATTCATTATAAAAACGATCAATAATACACACCCGAATTAAAATTGGTAATTGACCAATCACACTTCTTCCCGGCAAACAATGATTTCTGCGACCGCTGCACTGATCCCAAAATGGGCACGAAAAGATACCCAGATCAAATTTTGTGACGCAATAGCTCCTGATGAACGCACGAATTGTCAAATCGCCTCGAAACGATACGCGGTAACAGTTTTGTTGAAGGGTGTCATTAAATTCAAGTTAGTCCTTACTGTCTTCACAGGCAGTTGTTGATCCGAGCTCAATTGTAGTCCATGGGAGTGGCCAACCTCCAGCATCACAGGCGAAAAGAACAGGTAATCTCTTATCATGAGTGATGAGAGGTTGCACGATTGGTTGCCTCAATTTGAAGTTACAGAGCCAGGTGTTAAGTGAAGTGAAAAACATTAATACAAAATAATTGGTGTTCATCTTCTGGCATATTATTAATTCAGTTCAATTCCGTGAAAAAAACCCAACTACTGATCATACATCAGTAGCCACGTGTGACCCCACAAAGAGGACGGCAGATTATTGGGCATTGTGTCAAACGCTGCCTGGCATGCTGCATCATAGTTGGCAAATTAACGGACCCTTCAAGAACCAACGAGTAATACATGGCCTTATTTCTACCATGGTTTTAACCACTTTTCTAAGCCTTAAAAGTGAATATACGTCAAGTGTTTAAGTAGCTGTTCGTTATTCGGACATCACAGTGGAAGAGAGAAACACTAAACTGTGAATTTCTTTCCGTAGCATTTTTTCCTACATAATTTTCGATCTATCAGCGATGTTGATGCGAGAGCGAAAACGGTTCACAACTCAGTAGAGTCTCAATAAAAGACATCTAGATTCAAAACTGTGCACAGTTGCAGATGAGCAGTCTTTGGGGATGCCGTAAAAGGTGAACATCTCCATATAAAAGCAGTCAAAAATGTGGGACAGAGCAGCTGTTTAGAACGTTTTGCTACCAAAAATTTCCAAGTTAAGTTTATAAATACCGTGAGAGAACGACCACTAAAAAGTGTTCTTAAACGTAGTGGCTAGTATATGAGTATATGAACAAAGAGATGAAAATGGTAACGATAACTGCTTCCATAGATGAAGTTTTATTGTTCTTAACTGTTTGTGTGGGTAATGAAAATGTGTACATGATCAGCTGAAGGCATATGTGTAAAAATGAATGTATCGGGTCTGTAACCAAATTGCCAAGTGAAACCAGTAGCAGGAAGTGCTGGTCATCTACTAACGTTTCGGTTGAACTCTAGAAACTCATCCACTACAGTACCAGTGATCGTTGTTGCCATCTATACACCAGATGCCCTTTGTATCAGTAAAGTCGACCTTAAAAATACCATGACAACTCGTGGTCATGTCCACTGTTTTGTTGCGTTCTACTTTAGAACGACCTTGTCATCACGAACACTGTTTACCCCCCGAAAAATTGTTCCAGACAACACTGTTTGTAATTTATGTTACTCAACAAATTAGTGGCCTCAAACATCGGCCTACTATTTTCTACAGATGACTTTATGATAGAAGGTGAACGGACGACACTATTACGCTCCAGATTTTCGCTTAAACTTGAACAATCGTACCCAAATAATTTTCAGAGTTATCATCTAAGGGATGGACCGCCAGATATGAGGTGGAAAATAGAGAAGATGGGCACGGTTTGTCTCACCGAGTTTGTGTTTATGACTGAGTTATCTTATTGAGGATAGAATGAGAAACTCAAGTGGTTGTGAACAATGAACTAGTCATACCAGGGCCAATGTTCAACTTTCATTCCTGACAAAGCCACACAGCAAAAGTATACTCTAACTAATGGCAAATTAAAGGCAGGTGCGCATTACCGAACTGCACAAATCAGACAGTGTGATTGAATGTCCGGCGTACACAACTTCAAATTTCCGACCGTCAGTGAGTGCTCGGAATCGATTTCCAGCGATTTATCAGCAGTGGCGGTCTGTAGTTTTGAGTAGATAATTCATGACATGGAACCTAAAGATAACGCTGATAATCACACTGATAAGTGCTGACAATTGGCGCTTGTTGCAATTCCAGAGTTAACTCATCACTTGGACGGACACGACGTTTAATCAAGAAAGGTTCCCTCCGATAACTTTCTTGATATTCCGTAGTGGCATCCAGTGGATCATTTCGCCGGTCATATTCCGAGGTGTGAACTATAGCTCCCAATGTATTTGGTGGACGTACTACGTAGTGTGATTCGTATGTTGAATCGTCTTCAATCAGTGGTATGTTTGATGATATGGATCTTTGAAAATTCCGTCTGGAAAATTCCGACGGTGAATCCAAAGCCCATGATTTCGGTTCCATAACATCAACCACGTAAGGTTCCACATATCCTTCGTCATATTCTGTTGGCGGTTTCTTGTACTCATTCGATAGTTCAACCTCGTTCTTCATTGGGACACGTCTCCGAACAGAACTGAATTGGAAAGGAAACTGGATTTTATCATACTATCAAGTGTACGCGCTCGCGTCTGCGGAGAATCATTGGACGAATATGTGTCTACCTATCTATAGTCTATCTGAAGTTATTCATGAATAAATGAAGTTTATCAGATCAACTTAAAACGAGTTAATTTGCACCCCTTCCCACGTCGGTTTTTTAAAATTGAGCAGGGATTTTACTACATCATGTCCCGTTGCCTGACAGTTTTGTCTGTTCGGTTGATGTATTTGCCTGATAGTGTAGAATTCCAGTTTGTCAACTTAGGGTCTGTTCGGACATCTGAGACTGGTGGTCACTAAAAATACAGTCATATACACTAGTACATACTGGAAACGAGTATCATCGGAATGCACATGACGTTTTCACGTCAAGTGTTAGAGCTAGTTAATTAAGAAAATATTTTTTGAGGAAGACCGCGTGAAAGATTAGGGTATTTATTTCTAAAAATCATATAAAGCAAATTCGCTCTGCCGTGTAAGAGTGACTAGTCATCAGGATTTATTTCTGGATGATGAATAAGATGAGTAAGCGTGGTATTAGCCAGCGCAGGCTGCTTGCAGATATGAGTCATAACTTATAGCAATAAACAACCAAATGAAGAGGAACAGCTAACACTGTATAGCCAGTGGGTATCAAGCACGATCTGAGAATGATCCTGGCTCTCCGCTAACGCCATTCTTAAGTAAATGCAGTCGCTTCTGGTTAACGATAATTTATGTTCCTTCTGCGAAAACCGTTTCGAAGCCCGAAAAATTACTGTGTGGTTTTAGTCGATCATATTTTATCTCTAACGATGCTGAACTTCTTGGACATTGCAGACAGCAACAGCAAGTAGAACAATCTTGTATGGTGAAGAATAATGAGTACTTAACAAAGCTCATCTAGGCAGTCGTTACTTGGTGAGTCAACACTTGGGGCGTATTTTTACGACGGAGGTAAGGTCCAGATCTTCTTTAGGAAAACTTCGTGGGGCAGAAACAATTTGTAACAAGAACATGGCTTGGAAGAGCATGCAATATGTATCAAAAATGTGAATTGAAGCAAAGTCGGCCATGCAGTACGCAGCTTAGACCTATCAAGAAAAAATGACGTCCATTTTGGATGGCGACTTTGAGCTAATAAGAGCATAATTCGAAACGCAAATTTGTCCGAACATTCCAAAAAAATGGTGGGAGTTCTATATAGCATTCACTTTCGTTTGTGAGTAGTATAGTGCACACATAATAGGAGGCTTCAACGCCAAGAATATGGGGAAACAGAAGCGACTATTAGAATTGTGTTTATGGCCTATGTGAGATGTGTCACAATGTTCTGCTGCCCAGTGTGTATGGATATACATCAGCCATGAAAATAAACGCACGCTTCCGTTGTCCTACCTTTTAACATAACTCATACGGGAGTTCGTACAGTAAACAACTTCACAGGCTAAGGGTCTTTTGCGATTGAAAACAGTTGGTGCCGTCTAGAAGGCGAAAATAGAGATGCCGTGGCCGAAACCGTTGAAGGATGAAGGCGTCCAGCGTTCCTGGAGGACTTTGTGGACATAGTCAAGACCGTTCGTGGGAAGATGGCTGCCATACGGATGCTGGTGAAAGGTAGGGCGAGGGCCGTACTGGATGTGGCACTAAGAGGTCTTGCTAGTATGGAGTGGGCCGCAGCGAAGGATGCGCCGATGGCTGTGCTTAACGGTCTGGCCGATCGCCGGGAGTACATGCGGCAATTCAAGGTGGCTAAGCCTGGACAAAGAGCTTGTCCACCCATTTCTCAGCACTCTCCATGGATTAATGAATAGAGCGCTACCAGAATTGGTTCGAAAACCTTGACGGTAACTGCTGCCGGATTTTTGAAGGTCTCCCGTTGGAAATTCGAGATCAAATCCGCATTGCTGATGTCACTAGGTGGATGGAATTTGATGAGCCTACAAAGGTGATGCGGGAGTTGAGAGTTATATCTGTGGCTTCAATAGCTGTGTGAACGACGACAAAGGTAAGATGCTAGAAGAAAGGCATAAAGTGACTGACAGCTGATGTAGCTGTTTGGAGAACACCATCGTGGAGGAACTATAGACAAGGGGACTGCTTCACCTGTGATACAAAAGTAAAGTGGAAGAAGGACTGCTCGACTCGGAGTTTTAAGAGGTCTAACACTGAAGTGTTTCATGATATAGACTAGGCCCAATTGTAAAAAACCAGAGCTCCGGCTGGATTCGAACCGACGACAAAACCAGCATGCTCACACACATAAGCACTCTACCAGCTGACCTATCGGAGTGACTGCCCAAACAGGATTTCTTAAAAGTTCACGCAGGAGTCAGCCAACGCCATCGTTGGACATTGAAATTGTACTACTTATAAGTAGTGTGGTAGACTTCGTAATTTAGATGAGACCTAATCCGATTGGGCGGGTAACTGAGTCCGAATATGAAACTTCTGGGCTCTCAACGTGGCATCGTGGCTCAGGTGGCACAGCGTTTGTCGCGTTTTGACACACTGTTCCTGTCACTGATTCGAATCCAGTCGAAGCCCAGATGTTTCGCAACTGGGCCTCATCTAAGATATGAAATCCGACAAACTGCTCATGTTCCATGTTTGTTCTTTCTGTTGGGCAGGTAAATTAGAAATATCAGCTGTTGAGAGCAGAGCCGTAAGTACAAGAGGTGGAGTTGACGAGGAGATAGAACAGTGTTTAGTGGATATGGGGGTGGCTATTACGTTTATTGTTTGTGCAGGGTTGTCATCTATAATAATCCGGATAGTTGGAGGACATAACATGATGGTTGATGGCGTGAAAGATTGCAGGGGTGTGTATTGGCAGTCATACAGTGAAGTAACGTTTCATTGTGTCCCAGAAACCAGGCAAACGATTATTGGAGTCAAATTCGTCGCTGCAACAGGTGTTGTGGTTGACCTGAATGTTAAGAGGCTTTCCCTGACACTAAGAGGACAGCAACAGAATAGTGTCAACCAAGTACGCATGGCTAAACTCCCATTGATATAGCCCCCTTGCTCCAGTACACGGTCGATAAATACGCTGGGCTATCCACGAACGATGATCCGAACGGTGTCTGCAACTAGATTGCACATGAAATGCCGACAACTGGGACATTTCGAACTCACAAACCCCGTAGTATACCGGTTCATCATGAAGAAGAAATGAACGGACAGATGCAGAACATGCCGGATGAGGATGCCATTAAAGAAACCAAAAGTCCATACAACTTATTTGTTCTTCTGGCAAAGCAGTCCGGAGGTAAATACCGCTTTTTGTGGATTTTAGAAGACTGAATGAGAAAACGCAGAACACAGTTGTGTCAATACCATCCGCCGATGATATTTTAGATAGGCTACAACAGGTGAAGTTTTCCACGATGTCGGACTGACGCTCAAGATATTGGCGGGTATTAGTCAAACCCGCAGATGGTAAGAAAATCGCGTTCACAGCGGTTACACAGCAGCACCAATTCAAGCATATGCAATTTGCCTTATTCAGAGCACCGTTTCTGTTTCGATCCTCGTTGTTGAGTTGAGTTGGTTGAGTTGGTAAATATAGACAGAAAGATACCTTCTTGGATGTATCACATTCTAGATAATTCTTATTTGAAAGGAAACGTTATGTGCTCTCTTGACGTAACCTCGCGTGTCATGAATGTGTTATTAAGGGAAACGGTCGACTTTACATAGCATAAAGCCTCAGGTCTCAACCAATATTCTGAAACCTTTAATACTACCGCGTATTGAAAATATCACATTTTATTTTCAAAATATGGGGTGTGAACAAACGAACGGAGTCGCGGTGGTTAGCAATCTAAGACCGATTTTGTATATGGTTGAGCTATGCCTCTCGAATACACTGTATAACACCCAAATTTATCGATAATACGTTGGTAAGGATAGCATTTGCATAAGATAAAGAGTTACAAACTACTGGATTTATTGAATTCATTGCACCCAAACTCAATGCTGTCATCTGAGTTTGAAAGACAACATACACTTGCCTTTCTAGATACTAGCAATCACCGACGGAAAGATAGCGGTCAGTACATCTGAATTTCAACAGCACATTAACCATACAACACGGACGCTCACTGGTTCGTTGTCTGTTTTACAGAGCGTGAACTATGTGTACTACTGATACATTCGTCACCATCACCATTGCAGCCATGAGCCTGACCATAAGGTACTGT
>QNGE01001907.1:75729-86255 GCA_008508345.1 Paragonimus westermani | reverse complement strand
TCTTCCTGATACGGAAGACAGCAGTGCCGCAACTATAAAAATAGTTCTGCTCTATGCCCATAGGATCGTGCCTCACTGCCTAAGCACTCCTACGCGGTCAGCAGTGCGACATACAATCCTATGAGTGTAACTGCTTTTCGTCTGACTGCTCCCCTTTGGCCTGTCTGAAACGGTTGCACCTGGAAGGACTGGAGTCCTAGTCAGCATATCCCGCCGGATCAAAACAGTACACATGCCCGACCACCTCTCCAAGATAGCAGTATAGGTCACTGATATAGTAGATACTGAATTTAAATTTATTCTTGATACCTTGGTCTCCAGCAGCTGTCCACTAGGCTGTATTGACTGTCACAGCGGGCCAAAAGTAGTAAATCCACAGAAAATACTTTCCGGAGAAACGTGTGTGCACGCAAGTACCTTATATAGGAGATTTAAAAAAAAGTTTTTAACTCGACGATTGATGCAGGTCATCCAAAGGGCGTACAATGTAGCCACAATGTGTTCGCTTAGTCGCACCAGGTCACTCACACTTCCTCATATACCAGAGCTCTGTATTTCGCACTGTATTTATCAGTTTACCGACAGTTGCCGTGAAGCTTGCATTGGCGAAACCGAGCGATCTCTGCATCTTAGGACGAAGGAACATGTCCCCAAATACATCGAGAATTTAATTTATGGTGTAACCCGAAGCGATTTCACCAAACAGCGCAAGCCGGCTTCTTCAATCACCAGAAACTTGCTGGAGACCGGTCATGTGGTAGATCCGATAAGCGTCATCACAAGCCGTCATCCGTAAGTCACTCGAGGCGCTGCTTATCGCATGTAACAAGTCCATCCTTTGTGTACAAAAACTTTCGACCTTAAGCCTTCCTCTGCCATGGTTTTGATCAATGACCGACTAGTGTATGGACTGACTTGATTTAAGGGCCAGATTTGTTCAAATATTTTTGGATTTCATTGCCGTTGTGTGTATCAGATGCCGAGAACATACGAAGTGGTACTATCATCTTTCAAAACAAGTCTTTTGGTTTCACTAGTCAAATTCGCAACTGGGATAGGATGTTAATATTTTTAACGATGACGATGAACCTATTAGGGCAACACTATTAATATAGTATGTAGAGAAGAAAGACATGAATCGTCATTTGAACGACAAAACAAATACATTCCTATTAATCCGTGTTTTGTACGTACTCTAATGTTGCGTTTCCCAGGGGCTATGCAGAAATGTTTTGTGTGGACTGCCGTCCATTGGTGTAAAACGAAACCGATCTAGAGAAAATTCTCAACCTGTCATACGTGACATTAAACTAGCCATTGTCAAAAAACGAACTGATTAACAGATTCTCGGACTTACTTGCCCGTAACTAGTTTTGTTTTTCTGAATCTCGGATTGGAGCGCTGTGTACAATAGCGAGCCCGATGTAAATCTTGTTTTATAGAATTTCAGTTTTCCACGTGACCACACGCGCTTCGTTTGATAGACTCAGATACTCGAAACAGGAGGGGGGAGTTAACGTACTTTAATGACCTGCTGTGTTCAAGGTGAACACGCGTTTTCAATCTTTCAAGAGTAGACAAAGTACGGCAAACAAAAATAGACCAGTATCTGATGTCGTTATTCGATTGACACAACCATGGGAAGTAACTTCATCACGCGAGATCCGGAATGAATAGAACTCTCTTCACAAATACCCAACGACGCAATATCAAGATGTCCAGATTGGGCAAGCGGAAGCCGAGGTACTGATAAGAGCAGAATATTTGCTTTCATGAGGTTTTTGAATGTTCAGCTTCGGTAGTCTTATTGGTTAGCAGACAACTCAGCTGAAACAGGACAATATTCACAACATTGTACTCTATTGTCTTTCGTTTCCTACGACCTCCCCAACCACAGATGGAATAACCGACTCTCCATCCTGGAATACGAACACACTACGACAGACAAACCACCTGTAATTGTCGTTTTAACCAAATTAACATCAGATGCCCACCTTCCACCATGTCGGTTGGCTGCGGCATCAGTCTGTTGCGACCGACGGATGATCAGCTAAAATTAGTCCAGTCGCTTAAACATATGTAGTGTTCCAACACGGCTGATGGAACTTGAGTGATCACAACAAAAATTGCCTCAGCTCCAACATGTTATGTCCAATATACAAGGACATAAACAAGCATCTATGATCAAACACTTGTTTAGACGTAAGGAAATCACTTTACATCGACAGGAATTGGAACTTGTATATCGAATGAGACAGTTTCTTTAGCATCTGAGAGTTGTACATTTGATGCTACAGATGCTCCAAGTTAAAAAGACCTGAGTTGTGAGCTTCAGTTTACAATTCAACAGCTAGTGTTTCTGGAAGTTCCCCAGGCAACAATCGGGCAACGATGTAAGGAAACTTTGCCTAGTCGACAACAATCTGGTTGAAATTACAGGCCCACCATCCTAAAATACAAGGTATTATCCACCGGCAAAATCTGGTTTAAAAAACATTTCGAGATCTAGTCTCTGTTGACTGATTCACTGGTAAGTAATCTGATAGCTACATACATCAAAACAGGCACTTAGGCTAAATCGATAGGCCACAAACGATAAGACCAATCACGCACATCTCAAGTCGAAGTGAACACTGACTACTGAATTTCACACACGCACTCCTCCCTCCTCTGATGTGGTGATCGTCGCGTAAAAATCCCCTTCAAACAAGTAAACCATAATGAGCAGAATCGAGTGACATGATAGAAATAAAAGATGTAGAAAAGAGCCGATTGCGAGAAACCAGGGCTCCGACTGGACTCGAACCAGTGACAGAGACATCACGTCCAAAAGCAGCAAGCCATTTACCAACTGAGCTACGAAACCACGTCCGCAGCTAGAAAATTTCAAGCGTGGATTGTTATCCACCAGTTTCGCTGCTTCATATGAAATGTACCAAATCGTCCAGGGAATCAGCTACTCCGACAGGATTTATCACAGTTCACGCTAAAATGAACCGATGCCACTACTGAGCGTAAAAATTGCACCACTAACGAGTAATTCGGCAAATTTGTTGATTTAGGTAAGACCCACTCGTGAAAAATCAGGGCTTTGGCTTCATCTTGTTATGCGCTTCTGTAAATTCCTTACGACGCCAACTTACTGGTACCGTTCTTCATGGTACTACCAGTTCCATTGGTGGATTCTATATTAGACAGTCGGATGAGTGGCTAATAGAGTCCAAAGATGACATTTTCGAGCTCCCAGTATGGCATCGTAACTCGGCTGACAATGCGGTTGTTGCCTGTGGGCAAGCTGTTTCTGTCTCTAGTTCGCTGATTTATCCCAATCGGGTCTCATCTATATCATCAAATTTGCTAAATTACTCGTTAAAAAACAGTAGAATTGTGTACATTAATGACGGACGGATTAGACTCGACCATACTGGTCAGTTTGTGCTCAGTGGAAAATTACGTAATTCTGGACTTTTGTGCATAAGTTCATATCCAATACTTTATGCATCTACTTTGATCTTATATAAAATCCAACCGTATCTGATTAAGTTTGATTTGCTTCTACGCAACCCGTTTGATATTGAATTGGACGCTGAGAAATTAAAATCTTAAAGGAATTTATTTACAAGTAGATACAACATCAGCTGAGGTCAGAAGTTCTGGCGGATAGATTGATGTTCGGAAATACTTAGGAGAGCAGGCCACTACTCTCAAAGGTTGAATAAAATGAAATACATGCATACTTAAGGAGCAAATCACGCAACCAGTTGATTAACAACCGTTTAGGTGACCTCCCAAACATGGATTTGTCAAGCTCATCGTCCGATTCCGGGAAGTTAGTCCGTTCCATCCCGTATCAAGCAGTTCGCTACCTTGTTTCGTACAATTAAACACAACAGTTAGTTCAGTGAATTTCACTAATGTAACTTCCTTTCATGGCTACAGATGAATATGACCTACCGGATACTCACTGATACGGAAACTGGTCAACATCCAAAAGAAGTCTCCCGTCACGAGTCACGTAACTGCTGCCAATAAGTATCCACGATGTCTGAAAGAGTGCGTGAATTTCCATTTGTTTATGCAGCAAAAAAGTTCTCAAGCATTTCCGTCGCGCCCCAGCCTTCGATGCATGTGTCAACCTACATGAAGGTATCAGAGTGATGAACACTCCATTGGAACAAGTTCGCTCTTGCTGCGTTAATGAAGCCGTAAAAAATGGTTACGACATAAAGGTGAACCGCCTTCAAGTATTTTATTTAAGGTTAGATGGACAAGAAGTGTTTCTCTTGTCCCGCCTGAGTAACGTTTTCACACTCTCATGTTGGACTGATGAAGACGAGTGGGGCTCCTTTAATTCACTTTATACTACTGAGTTATCTGAAGAGGCAATACGAAATGCTAGCGTGTGCTTAAATGGGTTCAGGATGTGACTGCGCAGTTTAATTCCTTCATCCTGGGATCACGCAAACTTCCGGCCTCGTCTATCGCCAGGCACATGTTGGCCATTGGTCACCAAATATTAATTGGTCATCACTCGCTCAACGAATGTGGATGAACGTTCGCATATGATAACTCAGCCATGCCTAGTATGAGATCAGTGACATAGTGGCCAACACGGTTACCGTAGGAAAGTGCGGTCGGTATTATGATCCCGACCGTGATAAGGATATATACTACTGACGAGGTCTAACGAGAGTGAAACCCAAGTATAGTGCTTCTTCTCAGCAAGATCTGAACGAAAAATCCAAGACAACGTAACACCTGCGGTTAACTATGTGGTGTTCAACTTATAAAAAAATAGTTGTTTAGGTAAGTTTGGTTTGAATGTAAACATGAAAGAACTGTGCGAAACAAGAACGTATTAAGCATTCCGAAACACGTGCTACGGTCTCATTTTTGGGCTTAGGGCTACAAAGTGAAGGCAAGTTATTAGGATTACTGGCTAAATACAGCCTAGCTTCAAACACCGTGGGCACCTGTTCAAAGAGAGCATCGAAGCATGCGAAGGGTAATCTCAGAAGCCTATCTCATACGAGTGATATGACTGCCAAACAGAATATCACGTCGAGTTCTTTGACGGCTCTACCAAGCGTCATTCTAGACCGCAGCGTGAGTAACCATTTGGATATCTAAACAATATGAAAAAAACTAGAGTGCCCAGTTCCAACTGCTCAATTAGTTAGAAGAGTAATGAAATCATAAATAATTCTCACGCACACGGCTTCCTACAGCAATATTGTGGACACAATAAGTTTGAAACATGGCCGCAGTAGAAGGAATCAAATTTGGGGACCAAGCAAGTAGAAATGCGATATACCTCTTGCCTTTGCAGGGATAAGGCAAAATCGGCGAAAAAGCACTTAAAAATATCAAACTGGAATCGACCCCATAATTCGATTAACTATGGAGATGGAACTTAGAAACCATCAGTCATTGACACGAAGTTATGTGACCCACAGAGTAGGACGCAACGTCAAAACCATCAATAATCACTGAGGTAAACATTTCTACCTAGGAATCTGTTCAGAATAGGCAGGCTTATGAGAGCAAAATAAGTTAACTGTTACACAACGGCTAATATTCTCCGCAGGTGCGGGCGACAAAAGTCTGGAGGACAAGCAGACAACCGCCAAACAGGATAACAGATTCAGCAAAACCGGTCTCGCGAATGACGGTTGAAAAAAGTTCCCATGACAATGCAAAACTAGCCGCAAAATAGTCACAAAAGAAGAAGGACGAAGTCCAATTTCAGATTCACATAAACATAACAGCGTATTATTGAAAATAATCAAAAAGTGAACATTCTTTCAAACCAACAGTATCAAAAAATGTCAAGAAGTTAAGCTATCACCGAGTGGACCCGACTGGACCAAACAATTCAGGCATTACAAGAATAAGATAATGTAACATCGAGGTACACAGACATTCAGGACAAGCTCAAGTGAACATCTGTACGATCGATTAATCGATTGACGTGATGGCAGCATGTGTTGAAATTGTCCCAGATACACGTCTCCAACTAAGAGCATTGTGAGAGACAAACTCGCCTTGTCTGTCTCACTGTCAATTTGCTTTCGACACATCGGTTACCATCACAATATTAGGTGACGTCGCTGTGGTGGAAATCTCGATTCAACGATTATCCAAACCCCGACACAACAGAAGATCTGACAGACGGCCAATCCAAATATCGCGTTAAAGATACAACATCAGGATTGGACGAACGGTCTGTGTTGTGCCTTCCGTTATTCGCCAATTCATCTGTTCCATATTCCATCAAATAACATACAGTTTATGATTTTGCATGTGCTAATAAGACCAGCCAATGACAGGCTGTGATTTATTTAATACTGTTGTACATCCATTAATTCGGCGTCTCAATTCATGAATAACAATTGCTTAATGCTACCAGTACCACGTCTTCTCCTTATTACTTGTGTGGGAAGTTTCAATTCAAGTACTATTCCTAGGGCTATTCAAACTCCCTAATTCAGAGTATCACAGTCACCTAGCCCAAGTGCATTGGCACAATGTTAAGTGATTAGCTGTCAGATGGTCAATGTACAGCAGTTTGGTGTTTAGTGCGTTGCCATTAGACTGCAGTGCGAAACAAAACCATCCTGTTCGTCGTCGTTTGACCGAATTCTGTCTTTGGCACTAACCTGACGTTGCGATCTGACTAACTAATGCATCAGAGTTGACAGTCGTTTCCCCAGCCCCCGGGCGATCGCACTTTCCGATGACTGCTTAATCTGTCTTCAGACCCAATCCGAATTGTCTTTTAGACCGCGCGTTTCTTGGTGTTCTTCATCCGCGTTTGTATTTGCAACTGTTGGATAAGGCGTAATCGAGTAGTGACGGTTCCAATGGCCGCGTTAGCAGGCGACCAGTTCTGTGGCCGATCACCTGTACGGTTGGTAACTAAGGACATGAGACCAACTCCGTAAGTCAAAAACAGTAGGACTACATTTTTTGTTGGGGCTGTTGGATGTCATTTTCTACCCCGTTATTTGTTTCACTATGCCCGAAATTTCACGCTACGGAATATCCATAAGTTCACCTGAACTTTATCGTTCACATTTCAACTTCGACTCCACGTTGATGACCATACCATGTGGAAATCTCACACGGGCACAGCGTGTTTAACAAAAGTTCCACCGACTGGACTTTGTGGAAGCATATTTAACCATTCATATTATGTGCGCTCGCCGCAGGTCATATCATTCTAGTCTCGACACAAAGGGGCGCATTTACCAGCATTCAAAAACTGTGGCGGTCGTCATGGCATATCATTTAACATGCAGCAAGTAGAACGCTCTTCTGTTATGGTTAACCGCTGTTTACAAAAATGTTTCACTATGCACAATGCTGTCTTCACTCAGTTGAACAATCATTGTCATTCATTAGGCACTATATGGTCCCGCCCCCTAGAACCGTAAAACTAGCTAATTTTGACCCACTTTTGATGGCTTGCTTTAACTATGTGCTTCTCTTAAGATGAGACGGGGCATGTCAGTGTACAAACTTATTTTGATTTGATTTTGTTTCTTCGAGAGAATTTCGTAAGTGATACACATTTGAAAAGTGGTAACTTGAAGTAAGCATTGATTCTAACCCCAACATGTTGTGTGCGCATCTGCTGGAATAATGAGACTGAAACCCTTGAGTGACAATGCAGCAATCACTGGAACCCTCTAGCTAGTTGTTAGGTTGGCAATTATCGCTAACAGGCTTATTGAGTTCAGTTTTCGGCTGGTGAATATGTGCGAAAATTGCGTCCGTTATATCCGTATTCCATAAGCAAGAACAGATGACAATCGGATTTTGATGCTGTGTACAGAGCTGGATCGATTAACTTACAGAGCAAGGGTAATAGAGTCACCAGTGAGATTATAAAAAGAAGAAAATTATATAGGTCCCGCAGAAAAGTTATTGTGAGCAACTCATCCAGTTAGTGCACACTGAAATCAAACAGGATCATGTAGCAACAATCGCAGCACTATCAGTATAGGTGACACGGAAGACAATTTACTGGAAACAAGTTTAAACTCTGAATATAGTGGGCGTCAAATCCCTCCGGGCGATCTAGGGGTAAGTCACTCAGTAAGGCCTACTCGACAATTTCACTAACGCTTATTCAGATGGTCGGGGCCATCTTTCAAGTCTAAAAAAAACGTCAGAAAAGGCAGTCGAAAGGACTGGAATTTACATGGTACTCCTGGCTGGAGTTACAATAAAGGTGCTATCTCACCTTGAACGAGAATCAATTGGATACGCATATGATCTTACCGGAGGGCGTTCAAAATAGAGTAACCAAAACACCAATCCGTCAACGGCCACAGAATGCCCATTGTTCCATATCAAGTGAGGTTATTACGAATCATGCCAGTAAAGAGGTAATTCACGCCCGTTCGATTTGTCAGTCAATTTTTTGTTGTGCCCTAAATGATCGTAATTAGTAACGGTAACCTCCGTCGCCTCATTATTCAAGCACATGTACACACGAAATGCCGGGGTTGGACTCAAGGCGTACTTCAAGTTGTGCATTGTTACTGTCTTTTATCCGAACAGTAAAGTGGTGCATACAACGTTCGGATGAACTACGGTTGGTAGCTGGAGCGCAGAATACGTTTATCACAATCGCCTTGGGCCAAGCTTTCATTTCGGTTAGCTCCGTATTCTAACCTCAACAACGGATCACCTGTCACAGAGCGGAAACAAAAGCATCGCACTGGCCTATCAGCATTGTGTAAACTCCAACCCTCACAGAACCACAGGCTTTCCTCTAGAAAGTCGGGCGTGCCAGGTCGTTTCCCAGTTTTACTGCATAATTAATCGGGCATATCATTTCTCAGACCCGTGTAACGAACACCTTGATTCATTCACTCAACGTTGTCAGTTTCTATGACCTCGTTATCGAGCTGGGTCACGTTATTCCGAGCCACGACACTTCATCATGCTTACCCATTGACCACAAGCTGGTACCACAGTTAATGCGAAATGACACGTTCTTGCGAATGCCGTCCATCCGAAGATGTTGAATAAATTGAACCACCGATACACTATAACCAGCAATTTGAGCATAATTCTTGTAACCGTCTATGTATTCTTGATGCATTACCCCTGTCATATGTGGTTTACCTTAACTACCTCCAAACCTGTCATTGGTTCACCAGGGCTGACAGAGCCTTTGTGTCAACAGAGAAGCTTCACGAGGAAACAAAACTGACGTTTGTTACCTAGTGATTTTGCAATTATGGATACATCACCCTCTCCCGCATGTCAGACGGCGCAGAAATCTGTAAATGCGTTGCGGTAGATTCAGTTAAAGGTAACGTGTACTGAGGAGAAAAAACGATATATCTGGGTGACCAATGACAAACATGATAGCAAGCGGTCGCCAGTGCCTAGGGCAACTGCACTTTTCCAAAATGAGAAAATTGGCAGGCAAACTGTTTACTCATGAGTAGACAAAACGCAATGTGAAAAATATTGCGAACGTAACTCACCATCCTATTAGACAATCAACCACAAACACAATTGCGGACAAACCACAAGCTTCCCGGCCATCTGATGAAAGAAACAGGGTAACTGCACTACCAAATCTAGTCGATAACTCCACGAGCATGGTTTTCGCCCAGGTTGGACTCATCATCGTGAAATGAGAGGAATACACAACAGTTTCATTTGACTCTTCACTTTAAGTGAGAACCACAAACAGGCTAGACATGAATCAATACGTTAATCAAAGAGTAATTGATCGCGTAACGAGAGGGTAGAAACAGAGGGTTCAGGTTACAATACAGAGGGAATAGAGGAAAATAAGAGACGTTGATTCAAGATCTGTTGATGATGACCTCGACAGTATATTCAGTCACCCGAGTAAGACCGTTGACCGAAGACGCCAGCTATCAGTTTCTTTTTGATGATGTCATCTAAAACTATGGCTTGATCGATCGAAGAAGAACGAATTAAGAAGTCACGGCTTGTTCTATATGTTACGAATTCGTTGGAGTTAGTCAGAACGTGGTACCCCATCGGCAGACAGAAACTATGCCAATTCTCAACCTGACATCAGATATATAGCCGATACGGACGAGCCAGATCTATTTGGGTTCTCCACCGAAGGCATTTCGGTTCAGGGATGAAACCTGTGCTGGCGATAAGGCAAACAGAATGCACCATAATCACACCACGTAGTAATATTGCAGGCACGAAGATGAAACTGTTCGTCAACAGTAAGACGAAGGAATACACATTGAGCATGAATTAAACATGAATATTGAACATTTCGCACACTGATGTCAGCGAGCTTGGATTCTTCGTCTGCCGTTTGAAGCTTCGGAACGTCATGATGACCTGAAAACTACCTCGTCCTAGAAACCCTACATTTAAGGCTCATCATCATCATCAAAACAGCCATGAGCCTGACCAAAAGGTATTGTGGCTCGGGCCGCCGCTCACCTCAACAGTGACGTAGAATATCCTAAAAGGAAAGAGTACTACGAAGGACAAAAAAGATTGAAGAA
>QNGE01001907.1:55110-72782 GCA_008508345.1 Paragonimus westermani | reverse complement strand
TATGCCCATAGGATCGTGCCTCACTGCCTAAGCACTCCTACGCGGTCAGCAGTGCGACATACAATCCTATGAGTGTAACTGCTTTTCGTCTGACTGCTCCCCTTTGGCCTGTCTGAAACGGTTGCACCTGGAAGGACTGGAGTCCTAGTCAGCATATCCCGCCGGATCAAAACAGTACACAAGCCCGACCACCACGTCAAGGTAGCAGTATAGGTCGGGACATTTAAGGCTACAAAAAGAGCAAGCGTGACCTTTTTTCAGGCAAACGTGACATGTAAATAAGACATCATTCAAAACGCAAAGTCAACAGCAGAAGGTTACACACGACAGGAACCAGTCAGATGGAAAAATTATGGGTCACCTATTCGTTGCGTAGAGAGATGAATGCAGAAAACTAAAGTATTTACATCTCAAATCCGTTTCTTTAAAATCCTGTATTTATTATAAGTTAACTCGGATGAAAAGAGATAGAACGGGAAATTATTACAGTTTATCAAACGCTACGCGTGGAACAATGATCGCCAACAGCTGGCTGCTGTCCAAACGGTGACGTAACGTTGTCAAGGCATACCAATAAACGGCACTCATTTGTGGGACTGTCGCGTGTTCGTTATCCTAAACATCTTTTTAGCATTACATGAAAAAACAAAGTTAGGTGTAAAATTGCAAGGCAAACAAACACAAAAGTCACTTGCGATATGAAACCGGTAAAAAAATCTTTACTGTTCCATTTTATTCTACCTCTTTCAGTTCGCTCTTAACCACCTTAACTTCATAACATTCGAGCTGATATTCGGTCCGTCATCGGACTCTTATTTGGTGTTATTTGATCTAAACCACTTTTAGAAATCGTGTGAACAAATCTGCACCTGCCAAGCAATATTTTCAAGATCATTACAGGCTCAACGGTTGTGACTTTGTTTGAAGTTTGTCACCAAGGCGCTCATGAGAGGATGGTTGGGCGCGAAGCAAACAAGTAATGACCAAATAAACTTGGCAATTCACAAAAGACGAATCTAAAGGTAAGAAGGCAAATAGGCTTACTTAAATACAACCTCTATAAACTGGAGGAGTCGTCGAGTAAATGTCACTTCGTTTAAAACGGAGGTCACTTCACATGCGCAAATAAAGGAACAGAACACTCTGACGGCCATAAAGTCTGAATGACTAGGACAAAGCCCCTATATACGACAATTCGTAGTCTGTTAGGTCATAGTTTATTCACGTGGACTGGCGTGGACTGGAAGTAACAGTTACGTAGCAATGATCCGGCGCTTCCAAGGTCGAAACGGTTCCGGATCCGGATCCGACGAACACTCGAATGTCAACATTGCTGATATTCAGGCGGTTTTTAATTTGTTTTTCAATACTTAGAAATGTCACCTTCCCGAAAAATTTAATCATACTCCGCATCTACAAAGTAAACTTCATAGGTCGTAGTACTAAGGTTGACTGCTTAAAAGTGATCAAGTCAAACAGCTCAGAGATAAATGTATATTACATCCGATAAATTGGCCGCTGTATGTGAACGACAGATCAGAGTGAGAAAAGTTGGAACAAACAACTAATGATCTTACCGAGAGAAAAAATAGTCTGAATGAAGAAGGAGACAGAGTCAAACAGCTTGACGAGTGACAACCGTGAAGTCAATGAGGAAACAACGAGGATCAGAACATAAAAACAACTGGATGTCTTCGTGTTTGTTTATTCAACCTGCCATTCCTGAAAGAAGTCATTACCCTTGTCATCCACGACGATGAAAGCGGGAAAATTTTCAACCTCCACCCGCCAAATCGCCTCCATACCTGAAGAGAGGTGGGATAAAACAAAGGGAAGACAAAAGTCATCAGCATATGTACACTCGTTTTCAGAGGCACGAATTCGCGTTCACGCCGCTCCCGATTACCATACCGATACAGCTTAAGATAGAAATAATGTGCTCACAATATAAAGCAGCCACAGTGATTCGATTATTAATCAGTTGTAAGATATCCGCACCAAATGTAGTACGAATGAAGTTGAATAGTTTGGGCGTCGTGTTTAACATGTTATTGATATACAGATTGGAAATAACACAACGTTTCGAGCAAGTTNNNNTCGATTACAACACTCCTGAGGAAGGCCACCCGAGGTGGTTGAAACGTTGAGTATTACAACTTGCTCGAAACGTTGTGTTATTCCCAATCTGTATATCAATAAAGCAGCCACGATCAATCTCAGATGTAATGATTCTCAGAGTTTGTGGATGGGTGCAGACGTTCAAGAACAGAATCTAGCCCCTTTCAAATCCTGTAAAATTAACAGCGTGTGTAGTAGTTGAAAGAGCGCCAGAAGCACATCAAACATCATTTTTGTTACGACTTAACATGTTTCTGCACCTGCTACTTACAAAGCAGAGATGGCGCAGCAACAGCCACGAAACTGGCAAGTTGTTCCGAGTGCATTCAGACCATTAGGTGCAAATTAGTTAGAAAACATTCGGGTGTAAACAACTAACAGCTCTCATTATTCTAACATTGCTTCCCCTTTTCAAACCAGATGTAGCATAATTCGGAAAAGGAAAACAGGAACACACATTATAACAACGAACCAAAATTGTTCAATTTCACTTTGAAAATCAGTATTCAATTAGCGACTAAACAAGCATACCACCATCAATGTTCGATACACATCTAGTGCTCTAACAAGTGATCGACTGGTTCATCTTTTCCGGTAGCAGGGAACCATCTACAAATTCATAAACTTCGGAAACGTCACACGATTCGAGCGGATGGTAATACAGAGCGCAGAAAAACACATTCAACACAAAACAATGCTAGCATTTAGGGATGTTTCAGCGATTCTTCCGACGGACTTTACGGTAGTTGGGCTTCATTTCCACAATGTGCAGGATTAACACGGTATTTACACTATCGGTCCTCGACAGCTATAGGTGGGATCTGGCTGAGGGCACTTTTCAAACTACCACCACAGATAACGTTGAAATTCAAAACGTCGCATGATTTACTCGGTAAATCATCAAATTTAAAACACTAGCTTCCATTGATCCAGTTAACCAATAACGATATATCGCGGGATGTTAACATTTGGTCTACTCTTCTGTCATGAACGTGAAAAATGAGAACATATAGGACATGCGGATAGTAACAATAATAGGAACAAAGACTGTCATCAGTTCCAGGACCGAAAAACTGCGTGATTCGCTAGAACGGACCGGTGCCTACAACAATGAATGACTGAGCATGTGCCTGAATGGTTGGTGTACGCCACGATGCAACAAGCAATGGCGACAGAGCGACTGAGATGAAATCCGACATCATCCATTGTAAAACACACGATGGAAACAGGTCATATTGTCCACCCCGAAAATTCGATTCAGGTATTGCTGCGTAATCGGAATCCGAAATTGCTTGCTTTCCCCGAGGCAATGTTAATCAATACTCAACGTTCGGCCCTATGAGTGTATAAACTGTTGACTCATCCTGATAAATGTATAACATAGTTGGTAGTTGGTAAAACCAACAGTTCATCAACGAATAAAAACGAACACAGTTAAATATAAGTCAACTCAAGCGTATACTAGATCAGTCAGAATTTGCTATTCTAGTGAAGACAGGCACAATCAACTTGTCTTGTTTACGGAACAGTGGAGATATCTCCTGGACGCGCAGGCGCCAACTGTTAAGGTTTGTAAAAGATATTAAACACCTCCATAACGTAGATCCTCAGATGTGTATTCCATAAGTGCTGTGCAAACGACGTCAAATACAAAGAGCGTAGGAGAGGTGATATTTTGGTGTCAGGTACAGAAACCATTCCGGAATACGTCCGGGCATTTCATGACAACTGTTTATCTCTTCTGCTATATCGATGACTGTGTATCCACGACTGAACTGGCATACACGATTTTATTCGGCCATCAGTAAGTGTTTGAATCCAAATGTGTTGGAATTTGAGTTGTGGTGTAAGCAATGACACCACCCACGGCCGTACATCATTGAGTTAATGTTATCGAAGATCGTCTACAGAACCAACAATAAGTGATTATGTTTTTTAGTAAAAAGGTGCTGCAGACAACGTGAATTGATTACCAGTGTATTTTCCATAGCAGTGAACTCTGATAGAGCCGATGAACGTGTACATGGATGCAATGAACTTTCCTTGTGAGTGCAAGTTCTCTCTTTGACGTGTTGACGAACAGTTTTCCTACTGCAAAAACCGCCAGCTACAGTATACACCTGTCAGGATGCAATGAGACGTCGTACACGCTCATTTTATTGACTCTCAACTTTACTTTACAGAGACACAGTTTCAACTTAAACCAAACAATTTAACGGTTGATGGTGATACAACAGAGGTGTGTTCCATTTCGTTCAAACAGGAGGTATGACCACCGACTACAGAAGACATACGACGACGCAGTGTTGAGTTACGAGTGCATCCGTACAGATGGTCACATTTCATTTGAAACAAAAATCGGTCACACTGCAATTGAGAAACGAAAAATTACAGAAAACACTCAGAGCACAGCAAGTACGGTGACTTTCATAAACGTTCAATGTGAAGTGCACATTCAAACAGTGTTCATTTTTGGATGCTGCTGCTAGTGACGAGATGATGCGGGACAATTCAAAGAACTTACAAACTGCAGGAGTGGCGTCTCACCCGACAATCTCACACTGCAAATTGTCATTTCCAGACACCGACACCGACTGGACAATGAACGTATGTAGGTCAATTACCATCCTAAGAACTTAGAGAGTTATATTACCAATGAGAAAGGGAAAGAAAGAGATACTGGGGTCAGAATAGTCCTTATCAGACTGAGGTATGATCGTCTGAACCGAACAGATATCTCATTTGAGTCGTCAAACCCAGGGGAACAACACTGTGAATTTTTAGCTAACTGAACTTAATCATAATTTCATTCGGCATCCCGGAAGAATAGACTTCATCCGAAGTGCATATGAACCGAACCACTACTGGTCGCCGAGTCCTCACGGACTAAGAACTCCGTGCTTCGCCCCCATGCCTTGTGGGCTGGATTACTTTTTAACCAAAGATTCTGCATGGGACACCAAAAGCCAACCCTCCTCTTTGATCTGAACAAACGAGGAGTATTCCGCTCCCACAATTATGAACCCGTAAATCTAGATTAGTTGTGAAGTTAGTCACATTTTTTCTACAGTAGCTACCTGGCCGAGGTGTCGGCTGCTGGCTTCGCTCCCATTTCACGTTCTAGAGCATCAAACCAAGTTGCCTCATTTCTCCTCTTTTGTTAAATAACTCCTGATTTGGTAACCCACAACTCTCGTTTTCGGATGAACATGAACGACTTGCTTCATTTGCTGTTCGCCAAAGTAATCAGAGCCAAAATGACAGTGTGCTAAACGCCAAGGTGACAACTTCGCCTGAGGGACCCAAACACTCCGCGAACACCAGTTTAACATGCCACATTTAATGTTCGAACACCTAGGCACACAGGTTACAAGCAGCTTTTGAGCATACTTTGAAAATCCTCGCCATCGACATTTACTGTCTTCATTAAACACGGCTTCAGGATTCTCGCTCAGTGTAAATTCGATCTCCGCCAACCGAATAAAACGACGTGCTTATAATATGTGCTTCTTTGGAGACCCTGTGGCTCAGGCCCGCGTTGGAATTGTCCCAGCCGCATGCGCACAGAAGGCGCCGCACGACTGGATACCGATCAACAGCCAACCTTGTGCAGTCAGACACGAAGGTAAGGTTAGAGCAGCGATAGGCGCTCATCACAAACCATTTGGTGGTTGTTACGATATACGCCCTCACAGACTGTAGTCCAGACGTCATCAAAGGTGATTTTTACCGCCAGCTACCTAACTTTTCGCACACCGTGCGGTGCACGGACATTGTAGTATTGGCAGGAGGTTGGACAAATGTTGACAAGTGTGACAAGTGGTCAGAACTCTCACGGTACTCGCTGAACAGACGATGGTGATGGTGAAGCTTCGTGACAGCTCTGTGCTGATAATAGTGTTTCTAGCTAGTACTAATTTTCGTCATCAATGTGCCACATGGTGGCTTCCATCGCCGAGTCAATCATGGACACAGATTGATTATACAACAGTCAACTCTCCGTGGCATGGCTGTTTCTAAGACTGTACTTCACTATGGAGCACCTGTGTGGATTCTGGTAATGCACTGGGATGTATCAAGTTAGTTCTGTGCTATGATGAGAGGCCGTTTAGTCGTTAAACGCAGGTTGACGTAACTAAACTAGTAGGAACACAAGCGCTCCATAGCGACCAGAACGCTCTTGAATCTGTCAGACAACACTGGACAACATCCGGAACCTATAGAGCGAGCAAGGTGTAAATGTAGTAAGGCCTAGTGTGAAATTATTACTCATTCGGGTGCCAGCCGCTGGTGGGTCACTGTGCGGTCAATCAAACGTGATTACGCTCACAGGAATACTTAATCCAGCAGCGGGTACGATTCAGTAGTGTTTCTAGATTACCTACTTGGAATACCGAAAATCATTGAGAGGGAATCCCGATACTGAGTGGAAGCAACGCGCTGTTGGAATGGAAGGATCTACTAAAATCAGGAACCTTCGAAAGCTTTCTCATCTCATCGGAGTAACAGGGGAGAGGAAGCCATGTGTGGACGAAGCCATAAGTAGAAACAATGATGAATCTTTTGGTATTGGTATGTTCGCCAAGTTTGGCATTCAGGTTGCAAACGTTTCATCATCAAGCGAGGTGACATCGCCAGTTTCGGTGTATAGTTTTCAGCTCAAAACTATACGCCGAAACACTAACGCACTGATGATGTCACCTCGCTTGATGATGAAACGTTTGCAATCTAAATGCCAAGCTCGACGAAAATACCAATACCAAAACAATCAACCAGAGCTATGAACAACACCACTATTGTCCCCAACCATCAGCAATAGTAAATCTAACCATAAATTGCAAATAAGCTCCGGACACTGGACTAATTGTTTCCAACAGCATTTCGACTTTCGCTTATATCCATCGGTCGGTTGACGTTCCGCAACTCCCGGAAACAGAAACTCCATTCAACATCATGTTCCTTAAACGTCACAACACACACACAGCCAAGACGAACTCCCTCCGGATCGCTTACAAACAAAGGTTCAGTCTCAGTCAAACAGCTGACAACCATGATACATAAACTCCAGATCAGCCAGATCACTCCAAATGACTGGCGTTCGCCTAACAACATCCACAATTTCAGAAGTGGCTCACACATTTCAAGTGCCACTCACGAAGATCAACCTCATTCTTATTGCGTCAAACTTCCTTGCAACCACCGTACCCCACAGACTAAGAGAAACGCACAAAACATGTGCACCACCACCAGACTGGATTTCACCCTAGCTGTGACTACACCGATCACATCTCCACACACTCTGCCAGACACAGAAACACCGCCAATCACACAGAAGGCCAAACAACTGATGTCATTTCAGACATTCCAAGAGCAGCTGATTCGGTCGACAGAGCTGCATTCTGACACAGTATATCAAAGAGAGGTGTGCTCAACAAGTATGCCAACGTCCGGTAAACGATTTGTCAGACCTCGGGCCGGGGGTAGGTTTTATGGCAATGCATCGTCCACTTTCAGCATCCCAAGTAGCACGCATCAAGGTTACACAGCTCCCACGTTCCCATTCGACATTGTAGTAGACGAGACCTTACAGTGTGCCCTGAAAGATTGAGAACATGGTGTTCGCCTGCCAAACTGAAGTCCATATGGCCCACCTGTCAACTGCCTGGAAAAGTGGAGGAAAATTGAAGTTTACCGGGTTCAGTAGCACAAATACTGCGGCTGCATAGATAAATTTTGTGTGAAGTGTAGAGAATTAATGAAGAGAGATAATGAACCATTCACGATGGATACCGTCTCACTCTCATTTGCAGCTCAGTTGTTATGCAGCGAGGCAGGCACTTCGGGATTGATTTCCATGCAATAAAAACTAGTCTACACACTTTTATATTTCAGCCCGAACTGTTTATTCACAGCTGTGTAGTAATTCAGCGTCGTTGACACCCACCGGTTTACGGTCGTTGACGATGAGCCGTAACATCCAACTGCGACATAAAAAAGGGAAAACGTGAAGTGGCAAACGAAAAATTGTGAAGTGGTTTGCTGTCCGGCAAGCTAACTCATCAAATTCAGACCTGCCAAATCAGTTCACTCATCAGTCAGATAGACACGATCCAGAAAATCAGTGTGATTTTACACCAGACATACCGAGAGGCAATACAAGGAGATTAGTGTACGAGAAACAAGTCTAGGTTTTTCAAAACGACATTTATGGCACACAATTCAGTTTATCACGGTCCACAACCAACAGTGCCAACCGCGGAAAAAGACAGCAAGACTCACCGAGTTCCGGGTACTCCAGCACCTCCACCTTCTTGATGCAATCCTGTGCTAGAATGGCAGCAGGGCCACCAATTGAGCCCAGATAGAATCCACCGAATTTTTTACATGCGTTAGTAACCTAAGATGGGTCGAGAGATAGACAGAGAGACGAAAGAGAAAACGAAAGCGTAAATATGTGAGTAAGCATAGCCGGTATTATAAACAAGAATATTACGGCCGTGAAAACAGAACGCAAAAGCACGGCAGGTCACTAAACTAGAGCGCAAGACAAATACACACGAATGGAGAGAAGGTGCAAACAATCACCACGCAACGAGCTATAGAACCGGATGAATCATAAAAACATGCACACGACTCTAGGTTTCTCCAAACAATTTGGCAGTAGCAATCCACATGCTGTCGCGCGGTCTGTCCAACCAAACCAACACCGTTTGCATGGATATCGAATCAAAGTAAACGGAAATGCAATATACATTCGTCATAGAAATGTACTCTGAGGAAATCGACTCGTATAGTGTCACACGCGCGTAACAAAATGTGTCCAACGTTGCCGAGAAATATGGAAAAATAAACACTAGGAAGGATGGGTTCTAGTCTAAGGTAATTTGACATTTTGCCTAGACATCGGTAGCAGGATAACAACCGGCAAGTCAGCCCGAAACAACGTTAGCGACGAAAATATTTGGGCTTCAAATTGCAGTTTGAAAAAGGTTAATGACGTTGCTCGAATACACAGTTTGAAGGCAGACAAGTATAACACATGTGCTACCTAGACAGATAAGCCAACAGAAACTAGATAACGTCAAAAGAAATCGAGGGGAAACTGAGTAGGGTCAGCATAATACTTAAAGTAGACGAACGCCTGTCAGTCGTGGTATATTGCGAAAGGCTCTGATTTCTTCTATTTCGTGAGCTGGTGAGGTCACATACTGTGTCCACGGATAAAAGATTGTTTTTCCGAGCTGATTAGTTGTTCAATTATTCAGATAGTTTGTTTCTCATCTGTACACGGCTGTATGGGACAACTGGTACTTGGATATCGATAAGTGATGGTGGAACAGACTGCGGAGATCTTTGGCATATCCTACCTCAACGTTAGACTCCACAGGAAAACCTGGACATGTTAAAGAATTGTGCCGATGAGACCATATCATGGTGATGGCGATGCAAAGGGCGAATTGGGTAGAGTACAGTAGCAAGTTGTTGGGAATCTACCGAAACAATCTGGCACATTTTGACCCGTGGACTGTGATAAAGGACGAAATGCGGCTTCACAGTCGGGGTGCGCAACCTAGGAAAGAGTCAGCACAGAGACATTGCAAGTCTACGCCACTTAAAAAAATTCTGTCCCAACTACTATGACTTTGAGCAACTGGATCACCATCCGTAATACAAAGCACGGGCCTCAGCAACGCTTACCTGTTGCGCCTTCTCAAAAAGCTGCATGGGAAAAAAGTCGATGACCAGATGTCGGTAAGTGAAGACCGACTGAACTCCAAAAAAACCTCCTCACGAAAAATACCCGAGGACGGAGAACAGACAAACTGAGTACACTGAGGTTGGCAGAGATGATACCTTAATATATTAAGGGTTTTCCCATCGTTAGCGCCACACTTTTAGGCAGTTAACTTTTTGAATATCCCTTTGTGTGTATCGTACAAAAGAAAAAGCTGACTGAAAACGAAGCAAATTTAACACACTGACTTATTGAAGCATAACGTACGTGCAAGCCACATCCACGTCTACGACAGTTTGGGCTACTTCAAAACCTAACAATGACAAAGTGAAACTCGAACTGAAATAGGAGCACCACTGGGTGCGATATGCCACCACAGTTGCGTGGTCCAATTACAAGCAACAGCACAAACGAATGACAGTGGTTAACTGTTGTGAAATGCGGAGATATGAGAGTGGACACGATATACATGAGACAAAGAAAAAAGTTGCGCACTAACCTGCCTGGAGCGATTGCCTTTGGCAAGCATGATCTTGCTCCCGCCGGCGGCCTGAAATTGTTCCACATAAGAATCCATGCGACCGGCTGTGGTCGGACCGAATGAACCGCTTGCGAAACCAGGAGGAGTCTTAGCTGGACCAGCATAGTAGACTGGATGATCACACAGGTAACGAGGCATCGGCTCGCCAGCATCCAATCGTTCCTGAATGCACACACACATATTGGTAGATCGCTAACAATCCATTCTACGTTTTGTACTAAATAGATATCGAACATATGGATTATGAAAACAAGACAAAAACAGCGATCCATTCATTGAAATTTCAGAGTATTCAGTAGCAAAAAAAGGCTGAGCGTAAATACGCAATAATTCAGTAGTCTGTCAGATCTGTGAAGCAGTGGCCAACAATAGCTTCTCACAAGCACCTAGACCAGAGTTCAAACTCCGGTCGTAGCGGAGATACACACTACGCATCAGTTAGAAGTGCAAAATAGAGCCGACAAAAAGTTTCTATCCGGCAGTGAAAAAATGCTAACAAATTTAAGTGATAGTCAATTTACATCAAACAATAGAACGGTAACTGAAATTAAAGCATGGGAGAAGCGGAAGCGACCAGAAATCAGTTTGCCAAGCTCAAAGATATACAGCATTACGATTACATTACATTACATCACGATTTGGATCAACGATTGGTATACACGGGTTCGACTAAACATCAAGCGTCAGACAAGCCGTCAACTGAGCACTGTTACCAATTCAAAACAACACGTCCAAACAGAGTGCATTCACAACGAACGGTCAGTGAAAACAATCCTGCTGGATGACAGATGAGTCTAAGTGTTCAGCAAAAATATACACTAAACAATAACCGAAACAGAGTTGGAACGAAAGCTGGAAACGTGTCAGTCGTTTCGTTCACCTCGCCGGTCAAATCACGTACATGCACGCTTAGTGAAAGACCTGTTTTCCAATTACCCATCATTGTAAGTAATGTCAAGGTCAATGACTTAAAAATGCATACGATGCTACTTTCAACTTGGCAATGCAAAATGGACAGCCAGAACTACCTGTTCAGGTCTAAAACGTCGCTGACTAATGAGTACCCCGAAAGTATTCCGAGAACCCATTCACAAGTCAGACAACCGCAACCATAAACCACTGTTTTCTTAAAATCAGTCCACCTGTCAACTCGGATCATCTGACAGGTATTTGACTGTTCTGTATCTGACGGAGTTTTAAAAGAATAAAACAGAACGATTGCTGGTTCCGGCTTCAAGAAAAGCAACTGAGTGAAAGCTAAAAACTAAAGAAAGGTCGGAGCTCGTGAATATTCCCAGATGACAGATCCCGAGATGTTGAGTGGATTTCAGTGTGCTTTCGTAGAAGTGTTCCTGATTAATACAGCTATGAGCGGGTGTGTCCACCTTCCGATTTAAGTATCTGCCGTAGATAGCTGCATTCGTTTCCGGATTAGCTTACCGCAGGTGACTGCCGTCATAGGACGTTTAAATACAAACGTCACCACAAGTGGCTTGCAGATCCGCTCGTATAACCCGTACCCAGTGTAGATGTGAAGAAATACGATCAGGAAGTGTGTGAGTGAAGGCCTTTGTAATCCGGCCGGTTAACGCTGGTAAGCCAGATGAGAGAGCGTTGAAGTAACCCTTCTTTCTCGGAAATAATACATGGGGAGACTTCAATGATAGGTACTGAATTAGAAAGAGGGATTCTGAAAATACAGGACATACGTCAGTCATACATAGACAGACGTACATAAGCTTGACAAAATGCTGCAGTGTCTTGAGCAGCTGTTCGTCGCAAATGATGAAGTCAAACTTTGTAGAAGGAAAAAGGAAACAACTTTGAGAAATGTCAACTAAAAGGATTGACATTTGTACGGATGCAAACACACCATTAACAGATGTCATATCGGATAGCTTCATGGACCAACGAACTGACTGACCGCAAAGCGCTAAGCTAGACAGACGAGGAGATAGACTACAATTAACACAGCCGCCTTTACAATTTGTGACCATGTCAAGGTTTGACGACACCGCCAGCCGTTGGTGGTTTTGGCCAATAAGGCTCGGTGAGGAAGAAGGGCTCAGCTGACATTGCTTGGTCCGAACATCCTAAGGTGTGCATACCCAATAACAGACCAACCGACCTCATTTTTTAAATGAACAAAAATAGAGACAGAGGGCTGCATTGATCATGCAAACTATCTAACTTCACATAGTCTGGCTGATGGAGACAGGTGTGAAAGGATGCAGCAAGTCTGTCAGTAGCTCCGTTGCAAACGAACCAATCAAACGACAAGACGAAACGCACGCAGACATTAGACACCCATGCATGCTACAACAACAAGCTTACTCAAAGAAATAAATGAGGAACGTTAGAAAAAAAACAAGGACTTCCACGATTCGCACTGATATTTCTTTTAACAATATTCCATGCTGACGAAGCGATGCTATCCAAAAAAGTAAAAATGGTTCTCGGCTTCAAACGGACTACCTGCAGGGTATGTGATGGAACATTCGTTTTCATGCACCTAGTGGCAATTTAAAAGAGCGAAATACACTTCATACAGCTGAACCCAGCCGTCCGACATATTCAAGGTACTACAACGAGGAAGCTAAGCAGATTACTAACAACCGTACTGATCACCTTAATGAGAGGAAGCCATATTCCAAGGCGACTGAGAGAATAGAAAAAGTGTGATGATAGCGAGGACGGATAAAGGATCAGTAGCCAACATGCACAAAATCAACATGTTCAAAAGGTGACATGAGGAGGTTCCTAATTCGTATGAAATAGGACTGAAACTGTGAAATGGAGGAAATCACAAAGACGAATGTACCTGAATTACACACAGACGAAACTTCAGGAGTGAAATATCCTAATGGTTTAAAACCAACAGGCATACAAAAACTAGGAGTGTAAGAGCTATGAAAATTACACGAATCCAATATTCAGTAAAATTACTTCAATCCATGGAAAATTCTTCACAACGGCGATTCACCAAACGGCGTGGAAACCAAGAGAATTGGTCAGAAGACGCATTTAGTAGTTCGATGTAAAATCACTAAAAAATCATGAAGACACAAACATCCCACACAGCCGCTTGTTCCTACTTAATGTCTTCACGGAATAGTGGACAGAACAACTGCGCTGTACGGGTGGGCGCGATTTCTCCATGTTTTTCGACACGAAACAGATGAACATTATTAAACTCTGCACGCACACACACATACACCATATAAAACTCCACAGGGAAGCAGGGTTCAAACCCACTAAAAGTATGCAGGAACACCAGTAGGACATAACGTTTGGGGTAAGTGTCATAGTGCACAGTCGCAACGAGATGAGATGATGAAGTGACCGGAGTAGCAGAGAGAAAGGAGAAAAACCACATAACTTACCTTTATTTTAGCATGAGCAATATCCCGAGCGACAACAAGTGTACCTGTTAGTGACAGCCTCGTACGAATCGAATGTCGCGACAGTTCGGATAGAACCTGGTCCATCGGTCGATTCAGGTTAATTTTAACCACTTCACCAGACAGATGGGCCTCACCTGGTTCCGGCAAATATTTCGAAGGGTCGGTTTCTAATTGTTCCAAGAACACGCCATCGCTTGTAATACGTCCTAGGATCTGACGAAAGAAGTCGAACGATTAGAGAACAATATATGTACCAGACCAAGCTCAATAAAGTTATGCAGAAGCGTGTGACTTAAGCGAGCTACAAGTGGCCTGATTGCGACTGAGCTAATGACAACTCTGTTACAGAAAACAAACTACAAACCGTCGGTCCTCAGTTCAAATCCACGCTACTTGTCTACGGATAGAAGTAACCGGGTCACACGACAGCCCACACCGGTTATTGGGACAAAAACTACTTACAATCTGTCAAAACACCTTCCGTAAAACAGAACAGCCATAAGAGAGTGATCGTATACACCATCCGAAATGACCACATAACGCAATGTTCAGACTTAATTAGGAAGTTTACCGGTACCCGAAGACACTTCATACAGAATGAAATTTGCAATGTCCGCTGCTTCCTACATGTTCACAAGTTTTCATCTAAAGACTGGGAATCTTGCAGGGACTGCTTACAATTTTGAGGTTGTGTGTAACGCACATATCTGTAGCTACTCCATGAGACATCCTAGAACTGATGCCGAAGGGTGTCTACATCCATTTGATAAAATAAGCCACATATAGGTTGAGCAACGTCCGACTATCCAAAACTAGACATAAGCTGTTCATATAAACCGGAGGATTAAACCGTCAGTGTTAACCATCACTATTACCACCAAGCCACCTCGAACTACACCCTGTGATAAGGATACAATGAACTAGATCGGTCGCAGCCAGAACAAAGTGCATCGAGTAATACAGGACCAGCCAGTCTACAGACAGAATGTGGCTAAGAATGTCTAATTTTCCTTAACCGTTCCACTCCATGCATCTGCTTGTAATGGTCCACCACAACCGTAGTCTAGCGACCGGATTATCATTCTGACGCTTGCCTACAGGTCATAAGTTCAATTATGCAGAGCATACAATTCTGCTGAGACCCAACCAAGTCGAGACAGCTGTCCACCACCTCTCTGGTGGTTACGGGTATCACAAAACCCAGCATGAATAACGCGATTACTGCTACAAAACAGTGTTACCCAGTAGTACTTGGGCCAGAGCTTCCTTGTGGCGCATCCATAGCCAAACGTCCATTTTCGACTAGGTGCAAAACGAAGCCTTATGCTATTCCCTTTCATTGATACATTAGAAATTTTATGTACAGCGGGAACAGCCAAATCGGAGGGATGGCTAATCCGTCTAGCGAAACCATCGGACCAAAGTGGATAGGACGGAGTCATTCCTGTGTATCAAGAGCAACTGATAACCCGACAACGAAGCATCCATAGATCGGGCTAAAAACTAACAAGTCTGATAATACGTGCGTGACATACTAAAGCACGATATGCAACATGGTATTACAGTATGTAAGTTGCCTTTTCGTAAAGATAGACTATTACAGAAGTTAGACACACAACACGCTACATTAGTCAACGGTACAAGAGCATACACCTCAACTTCTACTCCCTAGGTGAAGCACAGCGATTAACGTGCATATCCAGATCGAAGGACCAGTTGTGGGAGGTTCAGCTGGAACCACTAGGATCGATCGGTCAAGTGAATAAGAAAAGATTAGAGGCCCACATTAAACTGACTGACCTTCAATGTTGCTAACAAGATAACCTACCGCTTGCTGGGTCGGAAAATTTAAACGTGAGTAACTGACTCCAACTGTCACCGTAAATATCCCTCTTACATATACCTTTTACACAAGCCTAAAGATGAGAGCACTTGCCCGAAAGTAAGCAGGTAGCTGGTGACCGAATTGCTATTCTTTTAGCATACTTCTCTCATACAAGCACATGCGTTCACGTATAACAGAATTCAATGGCACATCTTTTATCCATGTCCATAAACGTAACTCTATGAAACTTGAAGAAATAAGGCGAATAGCATTCCAAACAGACGAAATTTCTGAGGGTTACCTATGAGAGACATCTTGAAACTCTGCAACATACATAACACGAAGCGTGGGGACAAATTCAGCCAGAAAATCTGGTGTCATGTACCTACCATAGGTAAAGATAGGAATTTCGACCCCGTGCTTAGTAGACATGAGCCCCTTGTGAACAATTTTCTATAGCTGATTTTTCCAAGTGTTATAAGTCAATTTTCACTAGCGGAGAGGCTACAGGAACTTCCACTGAGGTGACTCGGGAAACACCGGTTTCAGAGAAGGCAACGAAAATCACAGAACTGCCAACACATTTGGTGATAATCATGGGCATAAGCATTCATCATCATCGTAGACAGCAATACATCAGTGGTTTACACTAATGCTTAACTGCCACACAACCATGAAGGAAAAGCAAACCCTATACAGGAAGAGAGAGAAGGAAAAAATAAGGGTACGGGAAGGTACGTAACTACTGAAAATGACTACGCCATATTCAAACATTCAACATCAAGGTGCCTACACCCTGCAAACAAACAATCGAGCTGCAAGTGAGAGTAAGGCGTCATCAGCGAGACAGCTTCTTGACGGTTTTCACTGCCCCGCGTCATTAAATGCACTCACTTCACAGACAACTCGGCCAAATAACGACAACATTCACACCACTGAGCTCAATTAGCCGCCATCTCATCTGAAGTTTCCAGCCACCCACTCTGTGAGTCGCGAGGACCCCAGCCCGGGAGACGAACTCGATCTACGGTGGCCAGCCTATTGGTGAACGACTTCGTTTCCCTACGCCAGGTCATTATCTCTACACCTCGCACCTTACACCAGTCGGTCGCGGTGTCAGCAAACAGTGCTCGGTGTGGAAGACGACTAGCTGGCATCCTTAATACATGACCTCCATCTAAGAATGTGCAAACGTAGAGATTGAACAGAAGAACTCGTTTGACGATCACTACCAAACACCCGCTTTCTAACCTCTTCGTTACGTACACGCTGGTACCACCCGATGCGAGCGATTGAACACGGACGTCGGTGATCAAATACTTGAAGACGGTTCACATCTTCTACCCTGAGCGGCCAAGTTTCGCTGGCGTAAAGTAATACGGTCCTCACTGTTGTCTAGTACACGCGACCTTCAAGCTCCGGAGAAATATCTTTCTGTCGCCAGAGATATCTCAGATTAGCGAATACCGTACTAGCCTTGGAGATACGCGCTTCTATTTTATTTCATACACCTCCACCGCCGCGGCTGATGCAGCTTCCTCTGTATACAAACCGGTCAACAGCCTCCATGACTGTATCATCTGACATCAAATCTACGTGATCACAGCAATCCTGCAGAAGCACTTTGCATTTTGAGGCTGCAAAGCGCATTCCGAAGTATTAAACAGAACGCGAAATAGCCTCTAGCATTGCTTTTGCCGCTCGAAAGTTATCAAACAGCAACACCTTGTCGTCAGCATAATCAAGATCGGTCAGTCTTTCACCAGGTAGGAGGTCCACGCCGGCATCTTGCGAGTGCCGGAGACAATCCTCCATTATTTCGTCTATGACGAAATTAAACAAAAATGGTGAGAGCGGACAGCCGTGACGTACGCCGCTCATGGTGCTGAAACTGTCAGACAGTTCACCACAAACCCTAACCTGAGCTGAAGTATGGGAATAAAGTGCCGACAGTATGTTCACGTACTTAGTCCGCACACCTCTGCGTTTGAGCGAATCTAAAAGTGTAGATCGATCCACTGAATCGAACGCACCTTTATAGTCGAGAAA
>QNGE01001907.1:43232-53384 GCA_008508345.1 Paragonimus westermani | reverse complement strand
GTGGCGGTGTACCAGAAATGGTATGTTTTTCGGGAAGAGATGCCGACCACCTTCCAACCCCCAACCTGGAGGACCAGGAGACTGTGGTTTGTCAGACCTCTACCTATTGGCCTACCTGGTATGAGTAACTCTGCTGGTGTGGTCACCACACCGTCCAGTTTAGCCCCAAAGGTCACCGAGATGCGCAGGCCGTCATACTACGTCAAGATCCAGTCTTACCGTAATCATTCAATCAGAATGCCGTACACACTGCCGATTAATAACCTCTGATGAGCCAATCCCAAACAATCCCATTTAGGAGCATATCGTAAAAAACTGAAGAAGCGTCTAATTCGGTACCTACTAAGCACTATGGCCGCCTGAACGTCCGAACAGCTCTGTTTTAATACGAAGTGAATGTCGTACAACTGATAACGAGTCTAGTATTCACTCAGCCTCTTTTGAAAACAGGCATCAGACTCGAGTTTGGCCCTTGTTGAGGCTTGTCAGTAACGCATATTCACGATTCGACAGAGATCTGGACCCTGGCCACGCTTTCACCAGAGAGCCGTGTTAGTTTCAGACTAGGCACAACTTAATTAACATACGCAAATGTTTTCAAGAGTATGGCTGGAAAGGTTATGAGAATAAGACGGATCCGAACTCGTGAAGTGTAGTCACAAATACAACACAAGACCGTTTTGAATAACCTTATGGTTCCTTAGTTCCCAAACTGTGTCGACTTCATTGGACACCAATCTAGTTCACTTCCGGCAATAGTTATAGCATAGGCTCATGATTAAACGATCAACAAGATGCATAATTCTGGTATAGAAAAACCGGCTGTCCTGTTAGACTGTACTCTCGTCAGTTAATGAACCTGACGGATTCGGAAAACACAGCTTCTACCAAAATGCCAGCTCGGCACAATTTCAGATTGAGAGTACGCAGCGAGTGAATGTAGCAAGAGAATACGGACGTGCACGCGTGCCCCCACCTCGTGACAGCACTACGCGAACGACGGATCGAACGTCTGCGATCGATAGCACGTAGGAGTGGCATCACTTTGTTAAAAATAAACTAGACCTTTGAAATCAACACAAACCTTTTGCTTACGTGAATGGCACGATAATAAGAGCACCAACCCTAAACAAAACGAATTGACAGGATGAAAAGACCACGCCTTAAGTGGATGACCCAGGTGGGGCACGAGAATTTGTGAAGCTGGTAAACCAGGTAGACGACGCAAAAATTGCGTAGTTGAAACATTAGAAGTTTGACACGGTGTGATGAAAAACGGACAAATTTAACAATATCCCGATAGTGATCTGTGTAAACAGAAATTGAAGTTTCATCATTAAAGGAAGAAACCTAACACCCGTCTCGAAAAAGAAAGTCTGTGTGAGGAAGTGAATGAGCGAGACAGAAGACTGACAGAGGCTCGGTAAGCAACCCAAGTCACTGCAAGAGAACAACTTCTGCCAAATAAACGGAATGTAACGCAAGAGATAATTACGTGAAGCTATCTCGATAGAATCAGACCTCCAACTTAAACCAACTAGATGGGGGTTTAATAAATCGATAAGGACAGCGCCGGCTAAATAACAAGCACCGCAGGCCACGTGATCGGTTGCGTAATGTCGATTGTGACGGGCTCCTGAATGGAAAAAGAGTCGTAGTGTTAACCTATAGACACAAGAAAATGTCATTCTTGCTTACGTTAGTACCTATAGATTTCCAAACTGGGGTCTCGAAAAACAGCAATTGGCGTCAGTGACAATAAATATTGCCAGATATGACTGCTTTCAAAAACAGCCTCACATTGGAACATGACAGGCAACTGGTGCTAAATTTCCCTACAGCTTTTCTTTAGTGAAAAGAACTGGAAACATTCTTACGCAGATACAGACTTGATTTGCTTTGTCTTCGCCACTCAAACGACAACGACACTAGCATCCAGGGCGGGCATAGTTCAACCATACCTATTACGCAATAGTTCACACAACGTGGCAAGCATTCCATGCTATGTCCTTCAAAAGCAAATTATACCTTAAGGTTATTACATTCGTCGTACACAATTTTGTTAGTTCTCCCAAAATACTGACCAGTCTAAATTCACCTATACTATACTTAATCTGATGACGAACCACTGAGAAAAAGCTCCTTCGGCACTTCGTTTTCTTATATCGCAAGCAAGTATTCTCGGAAAATTTGGATGACAGAATCAGCATTCTCGTAGCAATAATGAGCATTGAGGCCCAACTGTCATAGGGCTCAGTTTCGAAGCAAAAGGATGTGGAAAGAAAGGACGTTTTCTCGAAAAATGATTTGGAAAAAACAACATCCAGGTTCCCAGATCTTAAAACCCAGGCCTGACATGCAAATGTGACTAGGCCAAGACCATCGTCTTTAGTACATAGTCCAACTATGTCTACGCACCAGTAAGGATTGAATGAACCAATCATTGTTACCTGTCCGTCGATGCCATCACATTAAACACATGATTCGATGGTTGAAAAATGGATGATTCTTAACTTGCATGTCCGAATGGACAGCGTTCATAAGCACAAAGCAACACCGCTTTCATGAACGTATTGTATGTTATCTTCATTGCAAGCAATCACATTTTCTGTCAGCAAAAGATTATTTCTCGACAGAAATACACATAAACGTGAAACGGTCCACAGTCTCAAGCGGACCGTCTTCAGTAAAGTAATTGAGAGTAGAAATGGCCGTCTTGACGATGAGAAACACATTCAACTCGGTCAGTCACCTCGTTCACTATAGTGTTCACGTTTTTGGCAGATGGGCTAAGCAAGACAAGATCGTCCGCACCGTGCCCATGATCGTCTACCCTGGGGTACTCAAATGATTTGTTGAGGATCAACAATATGTCATCTACTGTTAAAAAATCGGTGTCGAGAAGTATATTAAATGGTGTGACAGAAATGACCGTTTACAGGATAGATAAACTAGTTACCTATCATTATGAATGGGGGATATTTTCATGTCGAAACTAATTCACACTCTTCGTTAATGAAAATAACAACGCACAGTGTTATCAAAAGGCTGGTTAACAAGGGAATGCTTTAATGAAAGGCACCTCTCAAACAGTTTACACAATTAACAAACACTTCAGGAACTATCACTTACTTGCCTATCCGCAGAACACGAGACTCCAATACCGACTGGACAGGAGGCTCCGTGCCGGGGTAACCGAATAACTCGGACGTCATGGCAAAAGTATTTGCCGCCGAACTGCGCTCCAATTCCGACTTTGCGAGTCAGCTGAAGCACACGAGCCTCCGCGTCCAAATCTCGAAACGCGCGTCCGTGTTCATTGCCTAGAAAGAAACAGCAGCACATGATGAGGCCGCAATGTTAGCCTATGTTCGGTAACTCACCTGACACAAGTTAGGTGGTTGACCATGGTAATATAATGTAATGTAATATACGATACATCTTATTGCGCAATTAGGAACCGAAATTATCACGGACCTACGACCTTTACAGTGAATTACAGACAGATAAACACAGCCACCCTGTGTTAACCGTTTATGAATCCAGTACGAATCGAACCTGCATCACGAATTGATGCTCTTCAAGCAGCTTGCAGCAGGCAAAAGTAAGAGAAGCAAAAGCAGGGTTGAGTGAGCCCAATGCGGTTTACGATTTATACATCACATTTGAAACTTATTGCGTTCTGGAACCAGGGTTCAACTTTCGCACCGTTTCGGACCGACGTCGTGCCTCCTTTCTTCCGAAGAACACTTGAGCGGAGTATTTTGTTACGGTAGCCATTGAGTGTACCCGTAACTAATGGGTACAATAGTGTACTGTGATCCATATGGAGTAATAGGGAGAAGTAGAACAGAATCGTTCAACGGGCTATACGCGTCATTGAGTAAACCTTAGGAATCTGTCTGGTGACGTTCCGCAACCCCCGGAAACAGAAACTCCATTCAACATCATGTTCCTAAAACGTCACAACACACACGGCCAAGACGAACTCCCTCCGGATCGCTTACAAACAAAGGTTCAGTCTCAGTCAAACAGCTGACAACCATGATACATAAACTCCAGATCAGCCAGATCACTCCAAATGACTGGCGTTCGCCTAACAACATCCACAATTTCAGAAGTGGCTCACACATTTCAAGTGCCACTCACGAAGATCAACCTCATTCTTATTGCGTCAAACTTCCTTGCAACCACCGTACCCCACAGACTAAGAGAAACGCACAAAACATGTGCACCACCACCAGACTGGATTTCACCCTAGCTGTGACTACACCGATCACATCTCCACACACTCTGCCAGACACAGAAACACCGCCAATCACACAGAAGGCCAAACAACTGATGTCATTTCAGACATTCCAAGAGCAGCTGATTCGGTCGACAGAGCTGCATTCTGACACAGTATATCAAAGAGAGGTGTGCTCAACAAGTATGCCAACGTCCGGTAAACGATTTGTCAGACCTCGGGCCGGGGTGGGTTTTATGGCAATGCATCGTCCACTTTCACCATCCCAAATAGGACGCCACAAGGTTGCGCAGCCTCATCATTCGTATATCTACAGTGTGCCATGACATATCGCGAATGTGGCAGTGAGGAACTGATTCCCAGCACCTGACCTACAAACATGCAGTATGCAGAATACATCACTCCAATCTGTGATGGTTCACAAGGAGACCGGGACATGGGCAAGACCAGAAATTTGGGCCCTCTAAACGTCTAAATGCAAGGTGTTGTTAAGGGTTGGCAGGACTGTAGGCTGGCTCTCATCATTGGTAGTGGAGCTGTTGGAGGTAGTTGACGGGTTGATTTACCTTGGGAGCTGTACCAGCCGTGGTGGAATGCCTGAAGACATCATACGTCGCACAGCTGGGGCTTGGATGGCGTTTACCAACTTACGAAGTCAGTGGGGTCCGCCCCACTTCAGTCTTTCCGTGAAACGTCGCGTGTACTATTGCACGGCTGAGAAACCATGTCCATCAGCATAGAGAGTGTTCAATGTCCATTTTTGACCACCGGTATCTCCGGAGCAGCAGCGACATATGGTGGGAACACTGTATCAGCAACGAAAAAGTGTCGACATGATACAATAACTGACAGACTCCGTCTACCTCAGAGCATGATTATCTCACCTCAGAAGCACAGTTGGCCTGGTCATACCTTACAGATGCAAACACCGCCTTCCACATCGTTCTTCGTTTGCGAGTGGTGGGTTAGGCTGAAAACAACCGTCTGGTGAATTCGGGGATGTGAAGATACTCACAGTGAAGTTTGCTTCAACAGGGCGTTCCGGATTTCCTGGCTAGGATCCGAAGGATAATGAACACTTCTGATTGAAGACGTTTTTTAACATAGTAGTCAACATCGCTCCTGTTGTGGATCTCAGCGTATGTCGGTTTAATTGTTTCGCTTCATTCTTTTACTTCGCTTTCCACAATGTTTTTGTTCTTCTTCACATATTACGACATGTTTGCCACATCCAGTGATCATTGCATGTCAAACATACATCAAATTCCCAATAGTGGAAAACAAGGACGTAACCCATGCTGATTTTACTAATAAGGTTGTCTCAGAGACAGGAAGTCACTGTGCATAACCAACAGGGTTGACGTTTTTACTTAGCTTCAGTCACATCAGACTTGATCGTCTAGTTCAAGCAGTCCTAAGCATAGTAGAGTGTTGACCCCAATTTTTGAATTCGCACATAATAAACAGAGTATACACTTTTTGTTTGTTTGACAACACCTTCAATCTTCATCACGGCATTTCAAGACACTCCAGCGTTTGCACACTCACCCTATCTCGAAACGCCCGTTGGTATTTTATCGAAAGACATCAAATGTTTTAACGGATCCACGAAGCGACTGACCCCATACAACAGCATGACACGCGATTACTTTATTCCTCACTATCGAATTGCATTTGAAGGCATGCCAACAATTTGTTGATGAAATTCAGAAGAACGAACATCATCTCCTTCCTGACCTGTAACAATATTTATTCAATTCCATGACCATGTTCACACAAAGGTCCCAGCATGCCCGTATTCAAGTGTATAACTCTCCCGTGATCTCTTACCGAGACGGTGAACCCAGTTGTTTAGAACTCACTGAACACCTGACTACATAATAATGTGACCCTTTTTACTGTTTTGTTTGTACACTGTCGGTGGATTCCAGAAATCACGTTTCACTTTCATTCAACTATTAAAACTGGACAATTTTTCACTCCACTTTTACAAACTTTTCAGCAATCATTAAAGTAAGGCTTCTAACACAGTAGAATAAACCTAAGGTACGGGCTTATCTTAATTACATGCCTGTGTATATACCTAAAGTGTTCTACTGATCTAGCTGACAAATTCAATGATCTACCTGAAAAAAACTCCATGTACACTGACCTCGACAATATCGGTATTCATTAATTCAGACACAAGAGAATTGGAAAGTGAAGATGGAACTATGACTCGAGTCGCCGCTCATCGCAACAGTAGCATGAAATACCCCAATGAAAACTTACCAGAAATCGGTAAAACAAGGCTGGATACAAACACTAAAAATCTTACGGGTGCAGGCAAACGACTAACAGCAGTAAGCGACCACCAAGGTAACGTTTTTAACCTGACATTTTAGTGATTACAAGCTCCCCAATAAGTTGAGTAGAACCTACTTGGCTCAACGGAATAGTCAGGGTCTCCACATTTTGTAACCACAACGTTGTCTGGCCACCTCGCGGCTCCACCTAACTGCTAGTGGTCTCAGTAAGCAATGTCCGAGGCAGCAAACGCTCAGGGACATGCACAGTGTGTGATTTAACTATCGCAGATCGTGCAGCCTGACAAGATAACCAACTTACAGTGTCCAGAGCACTCCAAAATATGCGACGACAAACAGTGGTGGAGCTCATGAAACCGACCTACTTAATGGGAACCAATTCGGAGAGACAACGATGGTCAAACACTAGTACGTTGACATACTTACCAACAACGGCAAATGGACGCCAGTCGACGGTGCGGGCCGGCAAGGTCAACACGTCTTCGTTAATCTCGTTGATACCTCATCAACAACACTAAAAGCACACGGGACGAGGTTATCCGAGTATGTTAGACAGACCAGTCTCAAGCGGATTACTTGCAATGCTCCGGTTTTGAAGATGCAGAACGTATTTTATGCAAGCCAGTTAGATCAGTAGAGTCTTCCGTATGTCTTCGGGGGATGGGATAAACAAGACAGTCATCCGGACACTTCATATCGGCCGACTCAATGTCGAAGTAAAAATCTAACACCAGGCAAATAGGAGTCCCTCAGTGCGACTTCTAGAATGTCATTCATGGTAAGAATGAACAGAGGAAAGAGATCTGACACCACTGGTGGACATCACTCGAGACAATAAGCTCAACAAAGCCACATATTTCTCCGGGCCTGTGTTATGAAAGATAGTTCCAGGGAACGTTACGAGTAACCGAATCCATAAGGTCTGAAAAGACCACGGCCTTCGGTTGTATAAAAGACTCATTGTGGAGCGAAAGTGTAGTCAAAACACCATAAAATTGATCGGAATTTGTCTGTCCTTCACCCGTTTGACTCCCCTGGGTTCAGTGAGCAACTACAGTACACCAGTGAGTAGCCTGGGGGGAATATTACATTAACGACTCAGCGGTTGTCCCATGGAGCTCGAGCCCCTTTTTGAAAACCGGGAAAACTGTCGGAAAGCGCCAATCCCGAGGTAATTCCTTAGTTTAACAGACCGCCCGCTCTGATATCAATCTCTCTCTACCACCTCTGGAAACAGAAAACAGGTCTTTTGAAGAAACTGTTATTCATTAACCAGCTAAACTCCCAGTTGATTCTTTTTGTGACTTAGAACCACCTGAAACGTAACAACTGATCAACCGGGTCCGTCGTCTGTACGATCTGACTGAGTTCACCTGAACTGATCAGGCAAGCAGTTAAGCTGACGCGAGTGACTGACGGTGAGTTAATTGTTCCTGAAATATGGCCTCAACAAAAAATCCAGGAAAAATTGCAGCTATACCCGACTACAAAGCCCCCCAATCCACTCCGATTGCATAACTAACTGATGTTCACCATTCTTGTACAAGCTATTAACCAGCTTGCGTTTAATTACTTGGTGGTTACTGTCACAGGCAAGGACCGATGAAATCGAGCGACGCTTGTTCGTACGGTTAGTCGACGTAAAAGTAATACAGTTCTAGACTACAGCATCACGCGCCCTCCGGAAAATACCGCTTTGCACCAGGCTTGCACAACTGCTGCAATCTGTTTCCAATGTCTGTTGAGTTCAATTACCGAGTAAGAAATAGACAATTAGTTCATCAAAACCTCCTGCTACACGTTCCTAAGACCCTTTTAAGTTAAACGCCAGCCAAGTGTCTTACAATTATGAGTGTATGATCTCTGAGTGAATGATAAAACACAATGAGCATGCACAACCGCCGAGTCCGAGTCCATGTGGTTGCTCCAGAATGCACGACGGTTTCCAACAGGGTGGTGCCACTTGTAGACGATCGTTACATAACCAGCTTGTGCCCTTAGCTAAGATGCACACGGTGGACTCAGGTGACAATGCTTTCCTCCACACTAGAATGCCGCTTGTAAAGCATAGAGACCGTGAGATGCATACAGCTAGAACCGTTAATCACCACCGTCAATGATTTGTACTACGACACAAAAAATACTGCCCAGCCGTTTCCCGGCCGTAGAAAGAAGGTCAGCGTGGACGTCATTCTTGGTAGCATCCGGACAACCCGTTGGAGCTTACACTGCTATTGAATACACAAAGCTTTTCTGAACTACGCCAACGGACAGTGCACAAGGCAACTGTTTACTGGGATCCAATAGAACAAACACTATTCCCGCTCAAAACCCAGCTAGGGTCCTACCCGTCTTCAGCGTCACCACATACCTGGAATGAAAATAACTCGGATCGTAAGTTAATTAAGTGAACCCAAGTGAATAGCAGCATTAAAGTAGTACAACCGCGCGCCGAAACACGGCACACATCAAGCTCCCGGTTTGTGAAAGTACTCGTCAGCACAACTTGCTGACCTGCCTGTCATTGAGCGCGGATATCAAAAATGCCATTTTTACCAATTGCCCAGGCGTTAAAAAACACTTGCCATATGACAGCTTCTTATACACCCCGCTAGTTTATACTGTGACATTAAGGACCCCGTCCATAGTACTTGACTCAAAAGTCACACCTACGAAACAACAGATGGGATGTTCTTGGTGAAACCCACTCGGAACTTCCGAATCAAAAGCCTACACTGCGAGGCAACAGGAGACAGGGTCTGCTTGGAGGACCCTACTTGAGACCGATGACTTACTTGGCAGTGAGAAGCTTGCCTAGCTCTTGGGGGTAGTAAACAAACGTTGTTGTCTACTATGTGTTCAATACGTCACGCTTTGAATTACACCATAAGCTTTTCAACCGCACTGGGTAGTATGCCGGTAACGGTTAACCTGTTGAGGTGTATCATTTTAGAGGGTCATTCTTACAATCCCCTTCTTTCTTATTAAGAAGACAGCAATACTGCAACTATAAACAAGGTTCTGTTGTGTGATTCAGAGTCCTGCCTCATTACATGAACATCCTTACGAAGTCAGCAACGCAAATTAAAACCCGAGTGCAATATTTCTTCGTCTAGCTGCTCCTCTTCAGCCTTCTGAATCTGTAGGACCGAAGTTTTAGTCGGCATAGCTCCCTCGGTCAATGCAGTGCACAAGCCTGGCCGACATGTCAAGATAGTGGAACAAGGTAGATTTTCTTTTTCAGGAACAAACCTATAGTACTTCAAAGCTGTGAAAAAGTCAACTGGGTCGAATCAATAAAACCAGGTCAACAATCTCAACGTTAACAGTTTTGACCTCAACATTCCGCTTTTAACTTTGAAGAGTGTGCATCACCGGCGTACAAATAATCGAATAGCACATTGTCTAGTTCTACCACGGTGAGACTAAATCTTGACGTGGTGTGACGGCTTGCGCATCTCGATGACCTCTTGGGCTAAACTGGACAGAGTTACTCATACCAGGCAGGCCAATAGGTAGAGGTCTGACAAACCACAGTCTCCTGGTCCTCCAGGTTGGGGGTTGGAAGATGGTTGGCATCTCTTCCTGAAAAACGTACCA
>QNGE01001907.1:0-40071 GCA_008508345.1 Paragonimus westermani | reverse complement strand
CGTAGTCATTTTCAGTAGTTACGTACCTTCCCGTACCCTTATTTTTTCCTTCTCTCTCTTCCTGTATAGGGTTTGCTTTTCCTTCATGGTTGTGTGGCAGTTAAGCATTAGTGTAAACCACTGATGTATTGCTGTCTATGATGATGATGAAGGAATCTAAGGCAGGTGGTACCTGCAGGAATGTCATGACAGCCACCAGAGCCATAATTTAAATCCAATTCACGCGAGCTAAGACACCATTCAAACTCAACCTACAGTCCTGATTGATAGCTCATTGTCGTCCAGCACAACAACCGTGTACTACACTTCCATGTTTTTATTCTCTCCGAACAGAGATAACATTGATCTGTAGCCCTCTTTGAGTACTAACTTGGTAACACTCAACCCAATGGATATATATATATACACCCATCGCATTTTAAAATACCAGTTACCAGCCCATGTCATCATCATCATCATCATCATCATCATCATACAGAGCAAGTCTGTACAAATGTAAGGATTGATCAAAGGAACTCGTTTGACATTCACCACCAAATTCTCACCTCCTTACTCGCGGCCGAATGCAAACATCGGCGGTCAAATACCCGGGGACGGTTCATGTCTACTACCCTGAGCGGCCAGAGTTCGCTGCGGTAAATTAACACAACCCTCACTGTTGTCTGATACACGCGACCCTTAACCTTCAGATAGATGCCTCTCTGTCGCCAGAGGTGTCCCAAATTGACGAACACTGCTCTAGATTTAGAAATACGCGCTTCTATTTCATCCAATACACCTCTACCGCCGCTAATGCAACTTCGCAAGTACACGAACCGGTCAACAACCTTCATGACTTCATTATTTAACAATAAATTTACGCAACCACAGCAATCTTGCAGAAACATTGCATTTTGAAGTTGCAAAGCGCATTCTGAAGCATTTGGCAGAACGCGAAATAGCCTCTAGCGTTCTTTGCCATCATCATAGACAGCAATAAATCGGTGGTTCACACTAATGCTTAGCTGCCACACAACCATGATGAGAAAACAAACCCTATATAGGAAGAAATAGAAAAGAAGAGGACGGGAAGGGACCTAACTAATGAAAATAACTACGTCTATATTCAAACACTCAACACCACGGTGACTACACCTTGCAAACAAACAACCAAGTTGCAAGTGAGAGTAAGGTGGCGTTCGTTGTGCCGCATGGAAACTGTCAAACAGCAACACCTTGTTGTCGGCGTAATCAGGATCAGTCAGTCCTCCACCATGTAGGAGGTCCACGACGGTATCTTGTAACTATCAGAGAAAATCCTGCATTACTTCGTCTATAGCAACATTGTACGAAAGAGTTGGAAGTGGACAGCCTTAGCATACGCTACCCATGGTGCTGAAACTGTCAGACAGTTTACCGCAAATCCTAACTTGAGCTGAAGTATGGGAATAAAGCACTAGCAATGTTTGCATACTTGGCCAGCACACTCCTGCGTTCAAGCGATTTAAAAAGTGTAGATCGATCCACTGATTCGAACGCACTTTATAGTCCAGAAATGCGGCAATTGTTGGTTAACGGTATACCTGACGCAGCTCCAGAAACTGGTGAAAAATAAAAATCTGACCACTATATCCTCGCTCAGGGCGAATCTCTGTCTGTTCTCTCCTACTGTTGGCCAGCCGAGCTGCAGTGAGTCGACAAAGTGTAATAGACGCCAGAAGCCTAATAATGACTGGAGTCAAACTAATTCCCTCGTGATTTTCGTAAGAGCTTCAAACTCTTTGCTTGAATATGGGAACTATTATTGAGTGGCCGCAGCACGGAGGGGTAGTCCACGCCGTCCACATAAACTGAAACAACTGAGTAAACACCTCTACTAACGCCTCCCCACCTTCTTTAAAAAGTGTCCTCACGAGGTCACCTAGACCAGCAGCCCTATTGCGTTTGACAGTCGAAATGCAATTGCGAAACTCAGTCCTAGTGGGTGGCTCCAAATCTACCGACCACTGTGTTATACTACAGGTTTGTGACGGCAACGCAGTGGAAGCCAGAGGCCAGCTCTAACTTTCTGGACTTATTATAGATGAGTGTGCTATATGTCTCGCTTCACTTGACGACGGTCACCTGGAACCAGTTGCACGGATAAGCTTAGAGTTTGCCGGTTTACCCTGAAACAAAAGCGGTCTCCATTTGCTCAACTTCCTCCATTAACCAAGTCTCATAACCAGCTTTTAGGTTGCGTTCCAGCTTCCTAAAGATATTTCCCCTAGAGCTGTTATGTGAACTTCCAGGAAGAACGTTCCGTCCAGCTTCTAACTACTCCAGGAATTCATCCGAGATCCAATGTCGGTCCAACCCACGAAATCCCGTGACGCATGTTAAAGTACCTGCTTCATGAATTGCCTGTGAGATCTCGGGATGGCGACTATTAGGATATTCGGAATGAGAACTACCAAGGCAGCTTTATAAGCTGATTTGGTACTTATGGTTTATCGTACACGATGTCTAAAGATAGTGGTGGCTAAAAATAGCCCATGCTCTTGGTCATGTGCCGGCCTTTCTCCGTGAGTCTGACATCAAATATCGTTAGATACCAAAGTCCAGGCCAGCACTCAACCGAACCCAATCTGCACTGAGTAGCTGCTACTTACTGGTAGACACTAGGATTTAGTTAATGCCATGAGGATCAGTAGTAACACACTCAAAAAAAAACTTTTCGGACTGACCCAGTCACAGCAACAAAACCCTCCTAAACGTGTTTGACAGTGAGAAACTGCATGTAATTTACATAACGCTTTCGGTTTTTATATGACACGACGTACGTATCCATGTGATACATTTGGCCACACGTGGCCTGGGTAAGTCCAGGCCAGTCAAACTTAAGTAGTATACACACTCCAAGTGGAGTACTGTTGAAAATGCGTTTCAGCTGTTTTATGATGACAGCAAGCAAATAACTTATGTGCTAAAAGTAATAGCTGAGGTCCGTTGTGGTTCCGTCAACCTCTTTTAAACAACTCTACGACAACTCCCTTAACTTCACTCATTTGTTACACATGGAATTCTGCTAACGGGTTCCCGTTTCACACACACAGTTGATTTCAAGATTGAGTAAGCCAGCACTGTCTGGTGATGGTATTTGTCTTGCTATTTTTATAACAAACAGCTGGTTGTTAATGGGCTTGGCAACAGATACTCACTCACTGCAATCATGCTCTCGTATTAGTTCAAGAGAACTATCAGTTGCAAGAACCAGTCCCGTTCACCTTGGCTGCTTAAGTGTACGCTAGAAAGCCGAGCAGTTTGCCATGGTAAGTTTGCGATGCATTACCCGGAAACCTCGAATTCGTGCTTCATGGGTATGACTTATATACGGAGCATGCAAATCACAGGTTGACCATAATAAAGCTATACTTAATGCTTATGTGAACCAAAAATGAGAACAACTTGGTGTTCGCTCAGGCCGGGTGCATGCTTACTTAAATTCAGATGAGTGGGACAAAACAGTGAAAAATTGAATCAGCAGCTTTCGTGTCTCAGGTAAAGGTTTAAAAGCAAACCGTCGACCTGAGTGCCATAATTAGTGCAGCCACATGTACCACACTTAACCCAGATACTGTCAGGGCATCCAACATGCATTAAAACGAACTGCCGAGAAGTTACGGATGCAGATAACTAATGGAAACAGGTAGCCCAAGGTACTTGGGAGAATAATCACGAGGTAGGGGCAAGCGTAACAAGTTAACCTACAACTATATACTAGATACACAGTAAGCAGCTTCCGGCTTATACATCACAAAGTGGTTGCCGTCATGTGATATGCAAGATCGCGTGGGAGCCAGATATTGTCGGACTATCCAAACCTACGCGGAAACAGTCGCAGCAGCCAGGATCGAATTAGCGACCTTCGAACGTTGTTACCGCTGAGTTACCATTCGTTTTCGACACAAGGAAGAGAGAATAAAAACTACGGGCGAACTAAAGAATGTGCACGCTGCGCGAATCAAGCCAACCTGGCCCTAAATTAATATTCATAACTTAATACAGCTTTCAGCAATAAAGACTGGTCCATGAGGCACCAACATGTAATGAATTTGGAATCAGATACAGTAGCCCATAATCAAAAGCTAACTGACTGGCAATGTAGAATTTCGGAAAAAGACAGCACAATTTGCCAAACTTGTGGCGCCAACGTAAACAGCGCGTGATTTTGATAGCAGTTTAGGGAGTTTTCACATAACCAAACAAAAACACATTTTGGAGACCGGAAAATGTACCTGTTGTTGGTAGGTAGTCCAGATACTTGCAAGACGCTAGTTTTACAGTCTTTAGCGTCATTTCAGCCGAAGTTCCTCCGACCACTAAGGCCAAGTGATAAGGAGGACAAGCAGCAGTTCCTAGAGTCTGAATGTGAAATAAAAACCAGAGCAATAAGAAACGAGTTACTTTAATTTTCTCGTTAACGAACGAGTACAGTTTATCCGGATTCAGAAGAGCTTTGGTCTGTTGATACAGGAAGGTCTTATTGGCTGATCCGCCTCCTTTAGCGATAAACAGGAAACTGTACTCGTTCCCTTCAGTACTGTAGATTTCAATCTGAGCTGGCAGGTTTGTTCCCGTATTCTTCTCAGTGAACATATCTAGAGGAGCCACCTAATGAAAAAAAATAAGCAGCCCATTTTTTAAGCAATAAAACTGACACATTACAGCAGCAGCAGAGTTGCAATCGATATACGAACACTGATTCGCTTATGTAAATAGTAAACTTCCAAACCAAATGGACCAATAAAACACTAAACAGGGTCTACACACAGGTTGTCTAAATGTAACGATTGCTATACAGCATTGAAAGTAAAGTACAACGTGCAATCGGACAGAAAGACCACAACAAATGCAAACGAATGTACGCGAAAGTACATTTGTACCTATCCAAACCCGAATGAAGACCCAATCGAGATTGGTACTACACAAACATCCGTACAACAGGACGCATTTCAATGACAGATACAACAGATGTCGGGCAAAACTAATTACTCCATAAATGAAACCAAACCAAAATCTGCATTGTATCCGTGTTGAAGATTCTTTAACGTGAGGCTCTAACCAAAACATCCAACATATGAAACTCCCCTGCAAACAGTTCTCCTGTACGAAAAACAGACGTCGGCTGTTGACAGAAAAAACACTGCACAAGTTTACCTTTGAGCACTGGGGGATCGTACGGCCACACATCGTGCTTTCATCAGTCGTAAAGTGCGCTAAAGTGCGTTATATTGGGATATGCGCTAAGGTAAACACATCGTTTGTTTACCTGCTGGTACATTTCTGTACAATCGGGACCAAACTGAAAGTAGTGATTGGATGGCTAACGTACAATATCAACGTTTGGTTTCACAGAGCGCTATCAGAAATGTGGCTGGGACAAGGAGGGTCACTTGTGTTCATAAACGCAACAAAAATTGGAACGAATTCGAGATCAAGGGCGTGCTTGTTGTATGACCCTGTCGGTCTCAACTCATTCTATTCGTTCCGACGTGTACACATATGTGGTACACTACAGAGGCAACCCCAAAGGCAAGTGTAAATCATATAATCTACAGGGGTGAGCGCCCGGGGGAGATAGCGGCCTTAACAGTCTTTCATTCGCTCTTTTCATGACGCTCATGAGTCTGACCAGAGTTACGGACAGGCTCCGGTCACTGCTTATCGAAACGATGACGTGAAATTTCCGGAAAAAATAGGTAAAAAGTAAGAATGGATGGAGGCCTGGCTGAATAAAAGAACTGGAAACAGTAGATGCAGGCACGCTGCCAGCCTAGATAGTTTTCCCAAGGAGAACGAGGTGCTCCATCCGTAAGGCGATGCCTACCCGCCTTATTCAACAGATTGGACAGGATCCTCATATTCCATGACCAAATCGCTGTTAATCCTTCCGACAAGTATTGAGCGACCCAAGTATGACCAAGGATAAAGAACACTAGAATCAAATCGGATTGCTGGATATGTCGCACCATTATCATAGACACCATGAACGATTGTAATAAACGGAACTCAATTTGTTAGCGTTTGTATTGCAAAATATAACAATCCGTCGCAGGAAGCCTTCAAGGTTCAAGTAAGCAACGATATATGCAAACACGTACAGCCAACAGGTAAACGAAGCGAAAAAATTGCAGCTGAATCAGTCTGCTGTTTGACTAAATGCCTGGTTTTTGAGTAGATCGACAGGTTGACGACAGTATCACGATAGTCAGTCGGCAACGTCTGAACATAAAGTGGAGAGGGAGAGAGTGAAAGGGGGCGATGAAGGTATCGACATGTGCGTGAAAATCAGCAACGAAGGCAGGTGAACCGGAGAATATGGGATTGTGGTCGCTGGCTGCCAGAGAAGCAGTGCTGAGCAATTAGGCACGCACAGTCACGGGAAGAAGCTGGTGACGGTAAACCGAAGGGGATTTCGAGATTCATGAAAGTCCCTACAAGACAAACACTGGCATTCCAGCGTGTCTAAGCCACTCATTAATGACATATCCAAAACGCAGACCAACAGAGCGACGGAAATGCACAAAGGTCCTGCCCACTCCAGTAAAAACCTGTAAACTTATGAACCACGTCCATGATTACATGCCTTCAATGATAACACAATTCTCCATCGTCCTCCCACTTATCAGAGCCAACCTTAGGAATCTCCGGATTTCTCGCCATGTGTGAACAGCGACTAGAGGCAAGACATACGCCGAGTATGTTCGGATCCAGTAGTCAGTCATCAAAACTCCGGCTATGCATATTTCACTTAAAAATCCCGCAACCACTGTTCCATTTTTTTCAGGTCCCAATAAAATTCCGCAGACTGCACACGAAACAGTCCTGGGCTCGTCCGTTTCTCGCTGGTTGTCTTGTTCCACTCACACAACGCGATTGATTACATGTCCTTTGCGAAACATTGCTTCTCTTTGTACAATGCGTAAACCGCACACCTTTTATACTTACGCTCCAGGTATACACTTATCGTGACGTTTCTCCGCATAACTTTCGCTAGTCACTTCAGCTATCACATTCGCATTGTGAATAAGGCCTAATATTTTAGCTTCTCGTTGTTCTGACTTCGACAACTACTGAAAAATAGGTGACAGTTTGAAAACAACCTGAGTTTACCGCAGAACCCAACTGGCGATGCCGTTTCCCGGATAGTTGGCAGTCGGAGAAAAAGTACATAGAGCGATGTAACATCTCGCATTACTGCCAAATTTACGATGATAAAAACATAGCCCATCCGTCGTGTGAGTTCTGGATGGGGATTTGTTCAACGATCGATCGTGTGAACGGAAACGAGCAGTCAGTTGTGTGACTGAGAAAGGTGCGCTATCAAATGATTCAGCTGAAGCTGGAGTTGTAGAACAATCCATTGTTGTACACGGATCAAGGACATAGACGGTGTTATGTCAGAAGCATTGGATACTAAATGCGTGAATCCAGCGGTGTTGCTAGTTGGTATGGCTTCGACGGCCGTATCCGCTGATGAAGCTGGGCCGTCCAAACTCTGATCGGAAACATGCGGAAATGCTACTTGGACGAGACTTGGTAGACGTTAAACAACTGCCTCAGTGAACATACGTCCGTGGATTTGTCACTCAGCAAATTCCGCATATGACGCAACAGTTGGGAGGGACGACGATCATCGAGCTGTACAACTGCTGTAGTCGTTTGTGTTCGGACATAGATATTCAATATAAAAGCTCCCGCTTCAGAACAGCATAAGGGGTGATTGTATCGGGACTGGCGATAATGTCCCCAAACTTGTGGTTTCTAGTTGGAGCTCAGCAACCACATCATCATCCACAGTGTTCTGTTTGGTTATACGATACTTGTGAAAAATAGATCCAATCTGTAGAAACCACAGAGACGGGTCCGACAGCCAGAAAATGAGAAGTTTGATTGACAGTGGTGACACGAATAGGTCCTCGACGTTGCTTTCATCAGTGACATTTTACCCATGTTAAGTGATGGGTGGATGACTAATAATGACAAACAATGAGTGCTGAAGCGGACAGATCCCAAATGGAACTTGCGGCGCAAATATGCGACGGAGAACTGATCTGAACACGGGTCGCGACACCAATTTGTACTGAAACTCTTAACCGTGACAGACTGAGTACCCACGAACAAACAAAGATATCTCGATGGTAGTCAATGAAAAGGTCATATCAATGGCTTCGGATTTTATCTTTGGGGTTGGTGTACAAGCTTAATACAGCCGCGCTGGCCTGGATCACGCCCTGCCCTGTTCGGTTATGTTGTCTTCTCTGTTCCGACCCGGGTCCGACTGCGCCACACGTGCCCATGTATTGACCACGCTGAGTCACGTTCAGTTGAGGCGATCCAATGGGCTGAGTGTGCAGGTGGTGGCTGTGTGCTTGCGTGCGTGCGTGCGCTTGGACGCGGAAGAGAGTTTTCGAGCCTATGAATGTGTGGACACGCATGTGCAGATTGGGACATGGGAGTCATTCAGGCTAGACGGTTTGACACGTGAGTCAATGAAAAGGTCATATCAATGGCTTCGGATTTTATCTTTGGGGTTGGTGTACAAGCTTAATACAGCCGCGCTGGCCTGGATCACGCCCTGCCCTGTTCGGTTATGTTGTCTTCTCTGTTCCGACCCGGGTCCGACTGCGCCACACGTGCCCATGTATTGACCACGCTGAGTCACGTTCAGTTGAGGCGATCCAATGGGCTGAGTGTGCAGGTGGTGGCTGTGTGCTTGCGTGCGTGCGTGCGCTTGGACGCGGAAGAGAGTTTTCGAGCCTATGAATGTGTGGACACGCATGTGCAGATTGGGACATGGGAGTCATTCAGGCTAGACGGTTTGACACGTGATGGACCACCTGAAAGAGCAAGACGACGGCCACAAACGACTTTTGTCTTCGCCTGTCGTTATCTACGCGTTTAAACGGCGATCCACTGGCTGTGTTAGCTGTTTCTCATACTCCGTATTCCCACACACATCTATTCAGATCGCGACAACTCCTTCATGTTTCATGAACTGCAGTCTTTCTCACAAAATGGGATCGTAACCAGCGGGACTACGACGTACAACCCCCAGAGCAAAAACCAGGTTAAAATTTCTAACAGAGCACTTTCGAGCATAATCGAAACTGTTCTGAAATCTAGGAAGTTAGCTAGTGACCGATAGGAGGACGTACTTTTTGACGCCTTCGATCCGCTTTCTTTGGTGTACATCTCCGGATGAGACCACCCTTGAACGTTTCGCCATAAGCGTAGATCGACTTCTGGTACTGAACTCCCTACCCCTGTGTAGTTGTCTACTCCTGGTCCAGTTTTGTTCCAAATGCACAATCGACCACCGAAGTACGAAGCTTTGACATATGAAATCGAACTGTTGCAGAGCAACCCTCAGTATGCACACACCCAACATGTTAACGGGGAGGACGCAGTATCTATTCGACAGCTTACTCCAGAAGGTGGAGATACTGCGTTTAATCTAAACNATGAAAGGAGTGAAGAGAGAATAACCTCTACTTTGAGTACTGGATGAGTTTCTGTTACCGGTTGCCCAGGTCTCAAAGGGGGAAATGGAGTTAACTAAAACCAAGCAATGATTGGACGAGTAAAATCTCGAAACTACTATAGGACAACAACAACGGGTTCATTTTAATTGCCTTCTTAGCACAGACGCCTAGGAAACTCATAATGCATCTCCTTTCGTGTACTAATATTCAATCCAAACTCATTCAGACGGTGAATGATGCAGTACCAAACTTGCGCGCTTCTATTTATGCCTAAGCTCCATGTACACACTTGTTGTGATGTTTCCTGTTCACCTTTTGTTATTCATTTCACCTCTCATACTCGCACTGTGGAATGGGTAAAGCTTGAGTTTTTGACCTCTCGTCGTTCTCCACATCCGCTGACGTCAGTTTCGCAGCGTCTGACTGTTCGTAACACACCTGTAGCCTACAAAAAAACACGTCCCGCCTTGAAGTGCCGTTAACACAACAATCCCCCTTTTGGGCAGTCTTTAGAAGAATCAATAACTCACGACGTCCAATATGCATCCCGGAAGGAATGTACTGTCTTCCTCCGTTCCCACGGTAACACTAAAGAAAGTGTCCAATGATGAACACAAGGCGTCATCCTCTCCCATGTCTTTTTAACTGCTCTGCGCTGTCACATTATGCGACTTACGAGCAACCTGGATGCGATAGAGCCGTGGCTGACAGTTCTCTGATTGTTGCACGATGTTTTGGGACATTTTAAAAGCGGAAATGACCACCGCTAAATCCCAAGTAAAAAGCACTACCTCAGCCCACCATATGGGACGAGGCCGAGTGGTCGAGTTCTCATCATCGTTTTCAGAAAGAGCTAGAGAAAGACCCAGAACTGGCGCTTCATTACATTTTACCAACTTAATTCCAAAACCACTTCGTTTTCCATCTGAGAATGGTTGGAAATGTCAGAGCCAACCCCGTAAGTTCAGCTGTAGACAGCTGAATGAGCTGACTAGTGTCAACCGAATTTTTTCTCGAAGTGTTCAGCCCACCTATCAAGTCGACGCGACATGCTGTGAAGTCGTGAGTCAAATTTGTCACGTAATCGTAGTAGCATCTTGTTGACGGCCAGTGTAATCATGGAAAGTGACACTTGAACATTTCATGACAAAAGTGCCCTTTCCAGGCCACCACCTCACTCATTCAAGTTAGCTTCGCAGTCCTTACGTACACTCATAATAAGTTGGCGCCTAAGTTCACAGCGATCTTTGTCGTGGTTAGAATCAGAGGGAATCAGACGACATTTGGTCGTAAATATTATCGGACCAACAGTACGCACCTGTGAAGTACACCGTTCGAAACGGGATCACAGAGCTGTTGAGATTTCTGTCCAGCACTTATTTGAATCAACTTCATGTGGTAACCTTAACCTTAACCATCAGTGGGGGTATTTTATACACCCTCTTCCCCAAGTTTCAATTAATCGTTTCATGTTTGCGAGCAGATAAACCTTGGGCAAACGGCCAGGCGAGACAGACAAGAATAAGGCATGATCTAAACCAAGGGGGTTAACTCAAAACATACAATAATCTAAAATGCAGTGGGAGCGCCGATGATTGGCGGCGAGATGGTTCGTTTTTATCCGTGAGAGTAGAGTTCGTGCGATGTGAACATTTGCAAAAATTGATCGCCGCTGTCAATACGTCGCAACTGAATATCGGACATATCATTCAGCCAATTTTCCTATGAAGTGAGACGACCAAGTCGTGTACACATCGGGTGTTTAAAGTGTCTCAAAAAGTCGAATAGACCATCAGGAAAAACGTTCCTAATAGTATTTGAACTAAACTCTGTTGAGGGATATGCAGATACGAAAGAAATCCTTCTGGTCTATGTTGATAGATGTGGACCGAAACACTGTCTGACAGCACACACTCGAACATTTACAAGAGTCCAGTGAACAGGTTTAGCTCTGCCTTATAACTCAACATGAACCCCACACCCGCTTGCGAGCGAGAATCGGCTTCAGCACCGCCAGAGACTGTGGTAAAGAGTCGAAGATTCACAATACCATTTAACTGGAACCAGGTGATTAAAAACGACACGCTCACAGACGTGCGATTTGCAGATAGCACAACCTCAAGAGCGCATCCGCCAGAGCAGGTTGCTGACATTTTTGTCAGCAACACTTCAGGTACCAATGTGTCAGCTGTCTTAACTTCAGGAGAGTGGAAATTAGAAGCAGAGAAAAAGGAAGGTGAAAATGGGTGGACCACTTTAAAACACAACGATAACGTCAGATACGTTCGGGCAACAGTTGCAGATAATTGACAATCGCCGGTTAAGGTGAGTGAAAACATCATCTACAAGAGTTAGAAGATAGGTAATTAATTTAATTTCAAACTATGTGCTCTACTATTTGGTAACCAGATGAAAACATGTTGATCGATTAAATTAGGTTGTAAGAGGAGTCTGGGAGGGAAAAGATACTGAAGGTAGCAGCCTGTGTAAAGTAGTGTCGAACAGAAGGCAATCAAGTATTTAGTTAGCACGTAAATGTGCTATATGCTTGAGGACATTATTTCAGAATTGGCAACGCTCGAGAAGAAACTCGTGTCTGGAAATAAATAAACGAACAGACAATTACGCGTGACTGTTTGCGAGTGTAACATGTTTCCGGTTGCTTCAGCAGACTTTAACAAGATGGCTTGAAGGACCAGAGACAAAAATGGGTGAACGACCGCAACATGGATTGGATGCGCACACACACCATTGGTGAAATGAAAGGAGTGAAGAGAGAATAACCTCTACTTTGAGTACTGGATGAGTTTCTGTTACCGGTTGCCCAGGTCTCAAAGGGGGAAATGGAGTTAACTAAAACCAAGCAATGATTGGACGAGTATACACGAAAAAGCGACAATGCAGACCAGAAGCTTAAAATGTCTAACCACAGAAGGTGCTAACAGAGTGGTTTAGAAGCTGAAGCACAACACAAGCACCTCGAGATTCAGATAAACCACATTACTGTCAGCTATCAAGGTTGGAGTTGCAGGTTTCATTGCCATACACACTGCTTTTCGTCACGCTCCAGAGTCGAATTGTCATGTACCTCAAAGGAAACCCGTGTTAATGTGGTGAAACTAACAGGCCTGTGGGATTATTACCAAGACGTACCGGAGTCCCAGTTAGTGTGAACTGTGACCACTGACACCAATGACTACTGGTTACTGAACCGCAATAAGCCAGTGTAACGTCTGATATTCGTCTGAGTTTCCCGGACCTCATTCAACATCTCTGAGGTCCACCGACGATGTCTTGGTGGCAGCGAGTGCGCATTTGAACAGAGCTATCGAAAACCCCAAAGATTTGTTGCCAAATTTGGCGCACTCACCGCGCTTCTGGATTGAAATCAGGCATTTCTTCCAGTAACCATTGAAAACTCTTCCATGTACTTCGAGAGAAGTGTAGATGAACCAGATATCACCGAGACAATCTGTGATGGAAATGAAGAACCAGTATACAGCTTACCTAGAAGCAATGAGAAGACTGCACAGTGCACTATCCGTTGCTCTTCCACCGCGGACCAGAGCAACTTGCTGTTGAATACAGCTACGAAAGCAGCATTCAATGTCGTACTTCAACTACTCAAGACTAGCACCTTCGCATGTTGACTGCAGTACATTCATTCAACAGGTTACTTATTCGGCTAGTGAAATGTGCTCTGAAGGCCCTATTCGTTAGGCATGATGTACAGCCAGTTATCTCCATCTACTAAGCATACTCCATCAATGAAGTGCGTGAACCCACGACACTGCCAACCCCTATGAATCGACTAATTTTATCCCGTTCTGTCTGCCCTTCACCGAATTACTTCTTACGGTGGTTTACGTCACTATAGACGAGAACAAAGATTCGATCTACGGCATCAATTGGTGGTGTTCACGACGGTTCATAAACACCAAGACAATGAATGGGACTCCGATGTCCAGCCGGTATCTGAAGTTAGTGAATAAAGTGTACAAACATATGTGGGTAATGCTTGAAGTAGAGTAAAAATGGATGCGCAACACAGGACGACTGCTTAATTAATGAACAGCTGCATGGAAATAAAAAACAGACTTGAAAGCCTCATTATTCAGCCAAAAAGATAACGACGCAAACCATCCATGAAGGAAGCAAAAGGCGGACCGACAATACAAGAAGATGCTTAATGCGTTTGGACACGGGTCACGGTCATTTAAGACTAGTTGAACGACTGTTTGACTCATCGAAACCTTGACACAAACCTTAAACAAATTCAGAGTAATTCGAAATACATGCACAATCACGGGACGATTATACAGTTTGGAACTTCGTTGAGGGGCCGAAGTAGGTACAAGCAACTGATGCAGAAGATTGAGTTGATACAAAACTAATTAGTCCCATTCTATTGGCACTCCACGTGTTAAACCGATAGGTGTTTTACTGGCAGCAACTGGGGAATCTAAACCACTAGCAGACACAAAACGCAACAACGTCCGATGTCGCTTTCGTTCTACTATAGTCAAAATATTTGATGACATCTCGACAAGTACTATCAGACGTACGTACCTTGCCAAAAAACTTGAGGGTGGCGTTGATATTCAGGTCAACAGCATTAAAATTATGGACAACTATGCAGCTACACCAGATAACACGATATTTCCCTTAGGTGGTGGCCGAAGTCAAACTGGTGATTATTGGCTGACCTCCATGCACCTTAGAAGTGCAAGTGTGCGATGCTCCCGGTTGACTCATTTCATCGGTGTCTGATGTTCTGGTAACACCATGGCTGATTCGTAATGTAACCATCGAGTCGTTCGCACAGGAAAGATCCTATGTTAGTTAGTGGTCGGCGGACGGGGTCAGCCGATTAGGGCGACGAAGTCGTCCTTGCAGACATTGGCTTTTCCAAAGCGCACGGTCGAAAAAACCAATAGGTTTTGATCGACTAACTCTACAAGTATGAAGCGTGAAACTATATTTTTGGATGGATGGAGTGGCATTATATCGATAGACACAAGTGAATAGAGGTCAAACGTGTGTTCACCAGTTGTCCCACAAACTTCGGCAGAATCCCAAAAGTTTCTAGTTTTTGTCCACTTTTCATCTTTATTTTTAGTGACGGTCTGGACTACTCGGTTCCGTCTGTTGTTGCTGTTTGCCGATAAAGGCACCTCTAATAACAGTCTTATTCTGCTTCCGTCCACCACCTACTGAACCTACTGAAATAACTTCGATTCACAAAACATGTGAACGAAAAACATACATTTAGTTTACTAGGATAAACAGCTGTCATAGGTTTTGAGATAAACTCGAATTGCCAACTTACTTGCGAATACCTCAAGTTTCTATTTGTATAGGTGTCATATACGCCACGCGAAATCGCTTCGGCATCGTTGCCATCGGTCCAAACATACTGCCCCTTTTTGCCCATGCAGATGGCAGTACCTGTATCTTGACAGCCGGGTAAAACCATGCCAGCGGCAACGTTTGCGTTTTTTAAAAGTTCCAGAGCAACAAACTTGTCGTTGCTTGAAGCTTCGTTGTCTTTAAGGATGTTGGCTAGAAACTGGATTGCACACCAATCAGCAGAACGCAGGTCTTATACCTGAAGGTGTGACGGTCGCAAAAGATGAGAAACATCCACCATCGCCTGAGATGCTAACGACTGGAGAGCCTCCGACTTCACCCTCAAAATTTTTTGACCCGCTGCTTCTAATGTTGACACGTAATCACCTGGAACGTTGTGTAAACAACAATCATATTGTACCCGATATCTTTTTGAAGGGAACATCTTTGTAAACTGGTTTTGTCGCCTCAAAAATGTCTTGATACACAAAAGGCTTAACACTTTGTGTTGCTAGCCTCCGCCCGAAATGAGGTACACTATGCCGCCCCAAAACTAGACTGAGCGACGGAAGCATTCCAGCGACCCGAATAATTCAAACTAAGCGCGGTTTTGTAATCAGCGATTTGTACACGGGTTCGAAGCTGGGAGGCCCGAACTACCCGGATGCAGTCAGTTTGTTCGTTTAGATGTCTGGCGATTCTCTGTTGACTTGAAAGGCGGTCACTGAAATCAGGTTGTAGCACCGCTCTCGGAGGTTATAGAGTACCAAGAACAGAGTGAGTTAATAATCTGGCAAAAAAGAGTAAATTACCAATCAAACGGTTTCTTAAGTAGGTGGGGATTCAGTAACACTTCGAGACGATCCTTGAAAGAGCAGCTAACAACCTCTAGTCGGAGGTCGTTCCAGTAGTTGATAACTCTACAAGAGAAGAACTGTTGTCTACGGAAGGTCCGGGGTCGAAGCTTATAGAGATTTTGTGGTGTCCTCTTCGACTGTTATCACCTACTAGGGTAAAGAATCGTCGCACGAGACTTAGGTAGAGAGTGTGTGTAAGAATTAAGTCGCCGCGGAGTCTACGAAACGCAAGTGTATAAAGATCTAGAAGTTCGGAGCGAAACTCGTATGAGAGATGCCATAAGCCATCGACCACTTTGGCGGCTACACGCTGGACACGTTCAATGGCGAGTATGTCCCTCTTCAAACCGGTGTAAACGACTTGATCAGCGTGCTTGAGCAGTGGTCTTATGTAGACCACATGAAGCGTATGAAAGGCTTTCCGGTTTATGCGGGGGAAGGAACTTTGTATCATCTCGAGTCGTAAGGTCCCTTTGGCGGCCAACTGGTGGTGATAAGAGAAGGATAAACCAGGTGACAGCCAAATCCCTAGGTCCTTTTTGAGGTCAAGTTTCGCGATATCTATTACACTTTGTGCACTGTGTATCACGAATAGGCTCCCGAGCAACCTGTGTGCACATTTGCTGTCGTTCTCAAGGGAGACTTCAGTCGTCTGACCAGCACTTAATACGGTCAAGGTCAATCTGCAGTGCATTGGAGTCACACGCATTCCAGATTTTTGAGTCGTCTGCATAAAGGGAGGCGTTGCTAGAAATGAGCTCAGAGAGGTCATTGATTTATATCAGAAACAGCTGTGGACCAAGTACCGATCCTTGACAAACACCCACAGAAATCGGGGAGGGGGACGAAAGGCCCGAACCGGTTTTTAGCCTGAAAGTCCTGTTGCCAAGAAAGAAAGTAATCCAGCACAGAACCACTCCTAGTTTACGTACTAGAGGACAGTGTGAGACACATTCGAAAACTTTGGCAAAATCGAGGAAGATAGCATCCTAGATATGACCATTGTCGTTGGGCTCCGTTAGGCCATCTATGAGGATTAACATATTGGTTGTGCTTGACAGATCGAGGATAAGTCCATGCTGAGTCGAAGGGAAAAGGTTATTTGAGAAGTGCCTAAAGATGGTGCGTTTTAACAGTCGCTACGTCATCTTGCATGGGAGGCTGTTAAGCCTGATCGGCAGATAACTCGCAAGAGAGTGTTGATCGCCTTAAATTTAGGTGTGACAGTGACCTTTCTCCATGCTTCCGGGAGAGTGACGGTCCGAAGTATCTGTTCAGACAGATTGAAGAGGAGCACCGCCAAACTGGGGGCCATTTTCTTGAGGATCCGGGGATGGCTCGCGTCTGGTGCCATGGCAGTATAAGGATTGATCTTAAACAAGCTTTCCCCAACATCAGGCACAGAGAATGAATGGGTATTGGAAAGCTTAACATTTTACGGTCAGTGACCCAATAGTATGGGCGTTACTTCTCCGATGGTAACACTGATTCTCACTTGTACTCTTCCGGTTACAACGTTTTAGTCTTCGTATTATATATATATATACTTATGGTTCTGATGATTGTTGTTTCAGGTTTCCGCCAGCTGCAGACCCCAGTGATGATCATCAGTATGTTTTACGTTTTGTTAATTTCTTGAAATTTCACAAAGTTTTATTACTCGAGGGTGTATTTCTCAAGAAGCCACTTCCAGAAAATAGGGGTAATGTACTTTAAACAGACAAACTGGTTTCACCTGTGAGTACCTTACTAATGTTGTAAGTGAATTAAGTCAACTTGATGAAGGATCTGTTAGCGTGCATGCATGGTACATACTTAATGGTGGGATTTTGGAAGTAATCGAGAAGTTCATTATATTACCGCGGCAGCGAGGAAAAAAGAACTTAACGAAATCTTGTAAAATATACTGATGATCACCACTGGCGGAAACATGAACCAACAATCATCAGAACCATAAGTATATATATGATACGAAGACTGAGACGATATAGTCGGAACAGTATGAGTATCAGTGTTATCGTCGGAGAGGTAATGCGCATAATAGCGGGTCATTGGCCGCAATATAAGTGGGTAATGACCTGCGTACAAACGATAAGTCACACTCAAGCACAGTCAGAATGCGATAACTTAGACAATACGCAGGTCGTCAGTGATAGAGTGGGACATATCATCCATGTTTACACTGTCCCATTGAGACCGTAAATTAAAACAACCGCGTGAAAACGTCAGGTGTGGTAGTTTTTAAGAATGACATTACGCTGACCAGTTCCTACCTCAAATATCGGAAAGAAAAGAGACTGAACATATAGTTTAGATAGATAACCAACCCACGAAAGTGATGACAGTTTTTACTGGAGTTTACTTTGATACTCAATGTGATTAACGTTTGGAACGCAGTGTGGTCGAGAATTGAACATTCATGTATATCTTTCAAACCACCCGAATGTGAGTGTTTCTGTGAAGTAAGAAATAAGTATCTCACTGTGAAACGTTCGACAGAAGCATTTTAACAACACCAAACTGATTACGACGGCCAACGCAATGCTTTTACCAGAGATAATAACGAAAAGTTTTCCTAATGTTTGAGCAAACACCAGTGATTTCAGGTGTAGCCGATTTCTCCAATTGTAACACGACTACTACACTCGAAAAAATGTATACATTTGCCCCAAAATATGCATTTTGATATTCACGAAAGATTTGAAAAGTCTTCTTTCGCGTCCAAATGGCCGATTCCAACTCGTTTCGACATCGAAACGTCATTCCGGCGAATCATATAGTTGCGACAACTTTTCTCGGTGTTACCGGTTGGTCGAGTTGGATTCTAAATAAATGCATGCCGACTGCTATCACACATGGAAGTGTTAGTTTGGGTGAACACGTATTAGTTGTGGGCTGTTTGACAGACGAATATACACACGTAATTTTGTGCAGAAGAGTATGCTGGGCACAGGCTAAGTGCTGGGGCAACGGTCAAGTTGGACGTTAAATGCAACCACCGTGGAACTCAGTATGTTCTGGCAGCGTTACTTGCTTTGCATGCCGGATCAGAGGAACTATACGGTGCTGACTGTTTGGTTTCAACGAATGTCCACCAAAAGAGCTAATATCCGCAGGAATGAGCACGGATGTGCGTTGATTTCTCAAACTCTCCAGAATCATGAACGCGATTATTAAGTCGCCTCTTTGCCCGCGGTACTCCAGAGAGAAGCAGACTTAGTTCTGAAGCCGCGCAGAGTATGGTTTCGTACTAAACCAACGAAATACTTTCTCCACACGCCTCTGAACAGTTCCCAGAATGAACTTTTCCTTCCGCAAGCAAGGACATCAAACAAGTGTCCGTTGTTCGTGGTGGGAACGATAAGGCTGCTGCACAGGTTACGGAAACGTGATCAGAAGTGCCAGTGGCACATTCACCTTATCGGCGCTTGCTTCATTTTCAGAACTCAAAAGGTTGTGTAACACAACAGTGTCGTATTCTTTTCCCCTCTTCGTAGCTTGGTGTGGTTCTCCGTCCAAAGTGCGTGAATTTCCATACACCGATATCTAACTGGATGAAGCTTGTTTTAGACCATTTGCGAATGGCACCGATATATCAGCCTGTGAAACGCTGGCGTCAGGGCCTTTGGAAAATGTGCCAGATTTTGACATCATTGGCAAACGGTATCAGTGGAGATGATACTTCAGGATGCAGGTCAATGAAGGAGATGGACAGTAGTATTGACCCCAGGACGGAGCCTTGTGGAACTTTGATGGAGCTGAGTCTGACAGCCGACAGGGAGGAACCCACCTGCACACAGTAGGAACGGTTTGGTGGGTTGGGACTGGAGCCGACCGGGAAGGTTACTGTTGCCATCACAACGACGAAGCTTGTCGAGTGAAATCGAATGACTTTCACGGTTGAAAGCTTTGACGGAGCTGAGGTATGTAACATCAGCCTCATCTCCGTCAGCAGTACAGGTCCACCGTTGTACAGTTGTGAGCAAAGACATGGTAAATAAACCGCCGCGGGGAGTGGCGTTTTGCTCGATGCAGTAGAAGACTTGTGATACATACCTCGATCATGTTCCGTGGACCAAGTTTGCAGAGACCTTGAGTGCATAGGATAGGGGGCAACCGGGCAGTAGTTGTAGGGCTGGTTGCGGTGCTCGACTTTAAAGACGATTGTGATTTTCTCTGATTTCCATCTCATGGGCCTCGTTCCTACTGCAACAGACTGTGCAGACAGGATGCTTGACGGGAGGATCAGCTGTGCAGTCCCATGAGCAGGGAGTAAGTGGAATGTACAGTATTCTCAGAGGATGAGTTCACACCTCCAGAGTTTCATTTGCGCAGCATTTGTCGTGGTAACTACTGCGAAAATTTTCTTAAAAAGTGATCGCAGTTTTCCACGGGACACTTCGGCACGCTGCTTGTAAGCACAGTGGTATAGATTTTAGCCAAGACATCGGAATCTTAACCATCTGAGCTGGTGAGTTCCATCGAGTCGAAAAGCTGGGGAACACTGGCCTTGGATTTATTGGTTTTTGCGACAGAATTGTACAAGTTATTAGAATCATCTATGAAGCGCTGGACTGAACACAGCTAGAAATTTGGTCGTTCCGTCTTGATTACTTTGGTACATAGGTTTCAGAGTCGCTGGTGTAGATGGTGATAATCTGATCTCCTGTGGTTCTAACCAGAACCCATACTGAACATTTAATTTGAACAATCTAACGTTCACGACCGCAGTCTCTTTTGCCATCCACGGCGGGTTGTACAATGGACTGGTGTTGAACTTTCTACTGCCCAGCAAGTAGTATTAATAAAATGGGAAGTGATGGGTTAGACTGACCCTACGAGGCAACTCGCAAGGACATTGCTGAGCACCGCTAACCTGTTGCTGGTTTTCCTTACCAGCAGCATAAAGCTAATACTAGGGGTGAGGTCCGATGTAGCACCGGTAACTCGGTCGCCCTCCTGATGGACAGTGGCCGGGAGACCATCTTCGATGTAACAGGTTCCAATACTGCGATGAACAGTGTGCACAGTCTTCGACTCGGGCCTGTCCAGGGAAAACTGTTCTTCCAGGGACCATAGGTGCAGAGCATCCAGGTTTGTTTGGAAGTCCTCCGCTTCTTCGCTGCTGTGCAAATCGCGTCAATTCTTTGCATCATCAGCAAACGTGACAGCAAGAAAATTACGCGTGGGAGGTCGTCAGCGCAGACTGAGACTTATGGGGGACCAAGTACAGAGTATTGTGGCCCATCACTTTTGGAACCGAATGGACTGGAGAGCTAGCCACTGACTCCAACTGTGTATGTACGACAAGCTAGTTATTGTTTGAGCCATAAACAAACTTAACGGCCCAAGCCGAGATTAGTCAACTCGTCTAGCAGTATGACCTGATCGACTTCATCAAACGTCTGCGTGAAACCTAGGGATATAGAATCAGTTGGAAAGTATGCATCTGCAACTTCTTCCACGAGTCGCTGACAACCGGTAGGTTGGTAAGGCACGAACAGCCAGTTCTCTAGCCGTGATGCTCCGGTGTTAACAGTGAGTGTGTATTCAGGTGGTCTCTCACGAAGTCGTCTCTAATGCCCTCCACTGATTTCAGAATATTTCATAGTGGAGCAATCGGCCCAAAGTTACTGGCATTCGTTCTGTTCCGCTCTTTGTAGATGGGAGAGATGACGTCCTGGCTCCAAGTGGCAGGAATGCAAACAGCGTCATGTGACCGCTGGAACAAGCGAGCAGGCAGTTCCGACAGCTTATCTCCATATTCTTTCGGCGTGAATGGGTAGTATCTCATCAGTCATCGGTGACTTATCAACGAGTAACAATAGTGAATTAGCGCGTAGCTTAACCGGGGTGAAGTAAAGGTGTGATTCCAGAGGAGGGTTAGGACGGAAGGTTGTGCTGTACGAATCCTTCTCGGTAGAGTTGATGGAGATTGACGCATGCTACACACGCAGCTTTTCTATCGCCCCGCATTGGCAAGCGCAGAGTTCTGGAGTTCCTACGAGTAGTGATATGGCAATTTTCGACTCGGTCAACGAAGCCGTGTGACCAAAGGGTTTTCCAGAGCAATCAACAGGGGGCATTTCAAGTGAAATTTCCTGGAACACACGATCGTTGCACTTGAATGCCGTGCATGGATTGCCGGAGAATTTTCTTGTAATGTGAGAGGCAGAAATATGCGAAAAAATAAATACGTCACAAGAGGCAGGAGTACCCTCAATACACAATTAGCCTGAGGAGTAAAAGTCGTCTGGCACTCCCACGCGGTCCACCACGTGTCAAACCGTCTAGCCTGAATGACTCCCATGTCCCAATCTGCACATGCGTGTCCACACATTCATAGGCTCGAAAACTCTCTTCCGCGTCCAAGCGCACGCACGCACGCAAGCACACAGCCACCACCTGCACACTCAGCCCATTGGATCGCCTCAACTGAACGTGACTCAGCGTGGTCAATACATGGGCACGTGTGGCGCAGTCGGACCCGGGTCGGAACAGAGAAGACAACATAACCGAACAGGGCAGGGCGTGATCCAGGCCAGCGCGGCTGTATTAAGCTTGTACACCAACCCCAAAGATAAAATCCGAAGCCATTGATATGACCTTTTCATTGACNTCAACAGGGGGCATTTCAAGTGAAATTTCCTGGAACACACGATCGTTGCACTTGAATGCCGTACATGGATTGCCGGAGAATTTTCTTGTAATGTGAGAGGCAGAAATATGCGAAAAAATAAATACGTCACAAGAGGCAGGAGTACCCTCAATACACAATTAGCCTGAGGAGTAAAAGTCGTCTGGCACTCCCACGCGGTCCACCACGTGTCAAACCGTCTAGCCTGAATGACTCCCATGTCCCAATCTGCACATGCGTGTCCACACATTCATAGGCTCGAAAACTCTCTTCCGCGTCCAAGCGCACGCACGCACGCAAGCACACAGCCACCACCTGCACACTCAGCCCATTGGATCGCCTCAACTGAACGTGACTCAGCGTGGTCAATACATGGGCACGTGTGGCGCAGTCGGACCCGGGTCGGAACAGAGAAGACAACATAACCGAACAGGGCAGGGCGTGATCCAGGCCAGCGCGGCTGTATTAAGCTTGTACACCAACCCCAAAGATAAAATCCGAAGCCATTGATATGACCTTTTCATTGACCACCATCGAGATATCTTTGTTTGTTCGTGGATACTCAATCTGTCGCTGTTTTCCTTTCCAATTCGAGGCTTTGTGCAAATGCTACTTGCAAACGTGACGTGGATTGTAATGCCAGGCGCAGCTGTTTATCTTGGTGTTCTCTCTCTTCTTGTCCACCTTGCCACCTTTTTCAGGTGGCTTCCAACTGGCTTGAGATTAATGTTCTTGCATTCTCCGGAAGTTAGCCCGACTGAAGTTGTCTCTAGCGGGCATTTGAGAGCACTCATTTTGAGCATCACATATAAAGCTAGGTCGCTTGCACACAACGGCGCATCGGTTTCGATGTCGTCCACCATCTGGGATTCAGTAGTCAACAATATGTCCAGTCGAATTAGCCTGTGACCTTGTTGTATTTCGTGGAGTGGCCAACGTGCCCGATGATTCCGGCTCCCCGCACGAGATCCTAGAACTCAGTGGCCGCAGTACCGGAGGTTAGGCCACTGAAGGGATCTGCTTGCAGGAAAGTTGATGTCAACCGGTATGATAGCGCCACATTCAAGGGCTGCATTGGTTCATTCACTGGCGTTGTACATTTTATCGCCACATTCCAGGGCTGCGGACGTGGTATGATAAACTACGCCAAAAACGACGGGCGATAAGTGGGATTTCCAAATATTCGTCTACGAATACTCAGTAAGTGAAAATAGTGCCGGGTTTTTGTTCAAGGCTGCACTTAATTCAGCACTAACGTAGATGACTGCGCCTCCACCCCTGCTACCCAGCCGATGCGTGCGAATAATAATTTAACCATGCAGGTCTATCTCCTGATCGGTATGTCCGGTGCTAGCCATGTCTGCGCCATATCAGCGACCTTAAGCTTCATGGACTCGACAATTTGTCACAAGTTTCGTGATTTTTTCATGAGATAAAGAACAATGTCTGAGAACAACAGCAAAAGGCAAAGAACAACAACAACGCCAGCTAGTTATGCGTACCTCCTTACCTCCATCTGTAGTAGTGTCTGCGCTGATATGAGTACCGGGCACTACCTGTCTGGGTTGACACTTTCGGAGTCAGCTCTACTGGTTTTTTGGCTATGCGCAACAGACGTTTCAGGCCCATAACTCAGCATGTCTGCGTAAAGTCGGCGCCCTGGTAGGCATCCCTTTCTCACTGTGTACTACCACTGAAGCACAATGGGGAACGTACCTCTTCTAGTAAGGGTGATTTGAAACAGTCTGAAAGCTATGATTGAGCCCAAGTGTGCTGTGCGTAGGTATTCTACAGATTATACCCCTTACTACCCTATTTCCAGGTTTATCTTGTTCGAACGAACTACCACTGGCTGATATTGCGCTAGTAAGTGAGAGGCATATTCACACCTTTCAAGTCCTGTTAGCTGTGTACAAACGCACCGCACGATCGATCGTACCGAGGACTTTTGAGGTTGCAATATGCCGTTCGTCGGGTCTCCCTGACCGATTAAAGGGAGTTCAGGTTTCTATCTCGAACGAGACTATATGAGTTTGAGCAGGGAAGATGCCGTTAACAGGACTTTTTCGATGTCATCCGTCTGACCAAGCTTGGCACACAGTGACCGTGGGACACAGAGTTGATGATACCCATGAAGCCTGCTCAGTGTGCGTTTGCCTTCCAAACCCAACTTAAGTAGAACGCAAAGAAACCTTCATTGCCTCTAGTCCTCTGCATCTATTGGTAGAGCAACTTGCCTTCACTTACTTCAGTGCATAGACAATGAGACCCTGTTCAGCGACAGTGATCACACTTGGGCATGTCTGTTCCTAGTGTTATGAGCTTGAAGATAGCTGTGCGGCCACGGCTTTATACTGAAGGCTTCAACGTTTCCCGGAACGAAAGCAAAAGTCAGTCTTCGTGGCACAAAGCAAATCTCAGTTTATTGAGTTTCTATTGGTTATTTTATAGACTAGACGCATCAGTAAAATGGAGACTAACAATTGGTGTTGACGCTTTCTATTTTTCATTGGTCGGCTCGACTCCGCTTGTAGCTCGTTTGTTTCAACGCGTGACGCACTAAAACAACTTGTATTACTCCGGTGCTTGTTATAGAAAAATCCGATGCTGGAGCACCATGTCGTGCTGATTGGTTCCCGCGGTGATCTACAAGTCTGTTCGTGTTTTCGACACTGATTGGCCGTAGACTTCTGCGACTCAATGGTTGACTTCGTATCGATGCGTCTGTCCAATCTAATCCCTTCACAGTGAAGATGGACGAGTTAGAAACACCAACATGTCACATTTCCGCTCGATGCGCTCTGCGGAAGCCAGGTCACTGAACGAGACTGAAGGCTTCGGTTGTGTAGCTGGGTTTATGTCGGCTGACGTTGGCGAATTCGAGATGCATGTTATGGAAGGTGAGGAACTGGTTAAAGCGTTCGTTCTGTCTTCGCCCTTATTTGTGGTATCCTTAGTGATGTTTGGTCTACAAATCACACAATGGCATTTGACGGCGAGTAGTGGTCTCGGAGCCTTATGTACGAGTATACGGGAAACTCGGGAGCGCGCTTTAAGCGGACGCACAGTTTAAAAAATGTTACAAGACATGTGCTTGTTGCTAGGCCCCACTACCTTCGAGCATGAACAATAAAGTTCAGCAATCGGATTACTTTCACATCCCATGCAAGGCGACTGATGTGCAAAGTTTATGAGGACTAAGGGAACAGTGAAATGAACAACAAGACGAGTGAACCGTGTGAACATACCTGTCCGGTGACTTTCTGTTGTGCCGCGAGTTATGGCTTGGTTGCCACAGTGGTTGGTATATTAGTGGCAGAAGTGTCGCACGAAGAATCTCGTATAGTAGAAGGGATTAAATGGTTTCGAATCCTTTTAAAATGGTCATAGCGCTGTGCCTGAACAATTCGTTGTAATAAAGCAGTTCCTAACCTCAGCCTCAGAAAGGTCTGATCGAAATTGCACAGCTGGCCATCAGTCCACTATGCTGGCGTACCCACTATTCCGCTGATATTTCAAGTGTGAGAAGCAACGAGTTAAGATGATAAGTGGCTGTCCGAGAGACCTGAAGTTTCTTCACCCTCACAATTCCACCAACAAATACCTCCTTTTCACGCGGAAAATTCGAAACCCGTTTTCTGCTGTACACATACATTTCAGGCTCAGGTTACATGGCGCGAAATGACTGTTGCCAACTGACCGTCCGGTCTATCTGCACAGAAAGCCACCCAGAGCTGCGGCTGTCTCACTTGAGAGGGGAATTTACTGAACTTCCGTGTTTTGTTTTTTGACCTCATTGTCTGTCTTGATTCTCAGGGTAATTTATGTGGGCAAGAGTAAAGGAGGGAATGAAAAATCACCACGAACCTCCTATGGATGGTCTGCATACGACATTCAGTGGACGTCTACTCTGAACCAATTGTACCGGGTGTTTTCACCAGGACGGGTAAGAGAGGAGGAGGGCGACAACTCTTTCTGAAATGAGATCGTCAAAACGTTACGCTCCGTCCGGTGTGCTGCCGGCACCTTCTTGTGATACTTCAGGGCATGGTACCAACTGAGAGGACCATCTTTAAGCAACACGTTACCTGGCTGCAAAAAGAATAACAAGAAGTGGACGGGTCACAAGCACTTCATGTTGTTATTAGCGGACCTCTATAGGACCAATTTTGTCTATGACACAAGCCGAAATCTGCCAATTATACCCTACTTAACGCTGCGCCCCAGTTTTTTATTACCTTAGCTGCACGCAGTTCGCAGGTTTATTTTCGATACCGTGAGTAGCGTTTTTGGTTTTTGTAATTTTTTGGTTCACGTTGGTGCAGATTTTCTGTAACATTGCTAGGTGGCCTTTGACTGGGGAGTGAAGTGGGATGTAGCGGATGGAAGGGGACCTGCTCCAAACCACGAACTCTGTATGAAAAGCGACGTGGAAATAGTAGCATGTTGCTCTATCTGTCATCCGTTGTATTACCGGCCCTGGTCTGCAGGCAACGGTGTTCAAGGCTTCAACGATTTGATCACTGCTCAGACGTATCCGATTTGCCGCCAAAGGACAGCAAGACCATATGAAAACATTGCGGTCACATGTGACCGGAAGAGGTAAACTGTGTCAGAACACCACGAGTTCACCGGTTGGGAGGCTGTTAGTTAGGGAGAATCTTCAAGACCAATATCCACAAAACGCTCCCCCACCACATATACCACACTGGGATGCTTCGCCGTATACATTTCTGTTGCATTATCTATTGCAGCTGACTGTGCTCAAGCTGTTACACTATCATAGAGCTTGCAACCTGAAACACCGTACAAGACATTCAGGGTCATTTTTATGGGTTATTGAAACGATTATTGTAAGTTCAAAAACGAAGAATGGCCCTCAGGCCGTCACAATCCTCCGTGCTACCACTATCTCCAAGCCTTATTAGTTACGCCGAGGGGATATGAAAATATCTCCGGCCACACACTATCTCGGCACAGTTTGAAGGAGGTCGCGGTATCGCTGTGAACTACTTTAACTTGAAGCCCGTTTCATGTATACATTGTCCGATGGAGGGAGACACTTGCCCGTAAGTCCAAACTACAGCTGCTTTTCTTCATTCAGACTCAGACCACTGGTTTCGGCACCTTGACTCATTTTTTCAGGCAGATCTGTGGTTTTTACGACGCTCACATCTTCCGTAATCCGGAATGTCCCAATAACATCACCTCTCGCCCTTCTCTTTCCCATGGAGTACAGCTCGAACCACTTTAACCAGTCCCAATGGGGTTTGCCCATGAATACCTCTGTCGTTCAAGTTACCAGTTGTTATTCCTTCTCAATGCACTAGATATCTTCACTTGCTAGGATGTTCAAGCATTCACGCAATACTTCAGCGGAGGCAGAACCATCGTGCTGTATGGGAACAAAAACAATTCAGGCCGTCCCCTGGACAAAACCATGTGAAGTCCGAGCCACTAATTGCGGGCACCGTGTGCAGCCGCTACACGCTTAGCTGGGGGCCTGAAGTTGTTGTTGACCAGCGCTTTCAGCTTTAGAGCTTTTCTTTCATATTGAACGGTGACTAGGCCCTGGCAACTGGGTGCTTCCAGAGGTTCAGAGTTTCATGTTGCCACTTTGCAGCTGGCAATATCTAGTTGGAAGTCCCAATTTTGAGGTCACTCTGTTACTGCTCTGTTATCCTGTTCCGAGACACTTTGCTTATCGGTTGTACTATCTTAACACCATCCACAAACACAAAGCGCAGGTTACTAAGCCCAAACATTTGGGAGGGAGGATCAAAACGGACTGTGCCTTCCCCAGAGAATCCGTATCCAAAATTCAACTTAAATGTGTCTTTGCACAAAAGTTTCCTCATCCAGCCAATCACCTGGTTGGAGATACCAAACCAAGCCGACTTGCAGGTGGAATAACGGTGATTAGTTGAGTGGAAGACTTTTGCTAAAATTCAAAATGACGCGTTAGGACCCTGTCTCTATTTGACCATTCCAGGCGTTTACCAATCGCCCTCGTGAGGCTCACTGGTCTGTAGTTGTTTTGTTTGTCTCGCTAGTCTTCCTTATGCAAAGCGACCACAATAGCTACGCGCAATTCATCAGAGCTTATCACCCCTTCTGAATAAACTGCGAAAATCCGTGAAAGCCTGCGCTTCAGAAGTCTCGTCAGCGGCCCAACTCTGCCTGAATGGATACAATCGGCTCATGTGGACTCTGGAGGGTTTCAAGTACCCGAAAAACCTCCTAACCACTTCTCCAGTGAGAATTACTTTGTCAATTTTGTCGGGAGGTGTAAACTCTACTGATTTCGGTAGGACCTTGCTTACATCAGTCCCCTTGTGAACCCCCTGAAAAAACTCACGGAATAAGTTGGTTTACCCCGTTGCATCAGTGGCTGTTACATCCTCTTCTTTCAGCAGAACTCCTATATATAGTTCGAAGGCTTCTGTAGATTGCTCGCACTATTCAAACCACTTCAGAGCTGCTCTGGTCTCGCCCGCGGGGCCGAATCAGGGTGGTACCGTTCTAGACGCTGGGCCTTGTGAGCTGCATCTCTACGAGTTTTATTCTTCAACCAATCACGATGGCTTTCTTTTGTATGTTCTTTTCAACACTTGCTTATTTCACTAAGCCTCCTATGCAACGTTTGTCTCCACCAGTGCGAGCTATATTTGGTATTGTAATTGCGAGTTGATCCGTGAACTCTATAGGCTGTTGTACGTTCTTCCGACGAACGTTGAGTGACGCACGTATAACCAACGACGCCAAATATCAGAACCAAACCAAGTCGCTGGAAACGTGGCACTATTGACATAAATAATATAATCAATTTCAAGAACAAACCTCAATTCGTTTGCCTTCGTGGGAAAAAACGTTTGGCCGCAGTGGACCGTCAAGGGTCCGAAGGGCACGTCAAGTCCATGCAAAAACGACAGACAGACAATGAAGAACCTACCGAATGCGATCAGATCGGTCTGATGTGTGTCTAAATACCCGGGCTCCGGGCAGACCGATGGGCTGGAGACAGTTTAATGTCGGACCGTATTCACATGGGTTAGGGAGAGTGAGACTGATAAATAACAATAGGTGTGGGGCGGGTGACTTGTATTCAACGACTGAGGGAGGTGGGCTGGAGGAATTAGTGCTTTTAGACACGTGTTGTGGGAATAACAAAAACAAGCGTGCACTTGGACGGGGTCACGAGGAAGGGCGCGGTTGCGTCAGTCGAGGGGAATTTTGACCTTCAAAATTGTCCTACAGGCTGTCCTTCGGTGGTTGTCCAATGATTTTCAAGGGAAGCGTTTCCCCCTTAAGGCCCAAGATATGCTTAGTGCCGCTTACACAAGCCGTGCTATATCCATTCACACGAAATGGTGCAAACATTTTTTCAAGAAGGGCCTTTCTGGGGTGTGCAATCCAAGGCTCAGAACACCGTGATCCCTCTTTCTAAATGAGGCCTAAATTTTCAGGTTGATAACATCCTGCTAATATCGATTAACTGTTTAATTCAACGCGGATTCTACATGCCCGCGTCGGAACCATGCAGGGGTCTGAACACGATGACGTAATGAGTTAGAACATACCAAATCCAACAATAATCCTCTGAAAAAATTTGTCCTGGCTGTTCCATGCTATCGAAAGATATTCGGTATTTTGAAGTCACAAGCTGCTATTAAGTTCACTGATTAACCAGCTACAGCGTTTAAGACATTTGGCAGAAGTTTGCCTCCGTGACTGTTAGGCAGTGGTCGCCTACAGGCGCTGAGTGTAAAAAGTCTCCGGCTATCCTCCTGAATGTAACAGAAACTTACCCGTATTTTCGGGACTTCTAGGGGGAAAGCGGCCTCCCATGCTCACACAAACTTCTCACCAACAGCAAGATGGCCTCGTCAGCCCACTCTTCCGTGCGATCCCACCTGAAGAGAAGTTTCCCAAACTTATTCCAGGTTCAAACCATCTTTTGGTCGCAGTCATGACGTCAAAACATTTACTACGCTCCCTGAGCACTCCCACTTGTCGCTGATGTTTCAGACACTCGTATACTAGAAATTTAAGCTCTTCCCATGCAACATTTGCCCGGATGACCCCACCCTGCCAGAACTCCCCTAGGTTGTAGGATCCGAGATGATTGCACACTTTCCTGAGCAACCCCTCGTATCAACTCCTGAAAGTTTGGCCTGCTACTTCCTCAGGCCTTCCAAAATTTTAACCACGGGAACCCAACTGCTGTCATTTGGCTCCATATTCCGGTCCTCCTTTACGACCGTCATCGGTCAGGCGACATCATCGGCTGTAACCCGACTGCGGCAGATTCCTTGACTGACCTTTGAATACTTACACGTTGTAACAAACCTTTACGTGGAGTGCAGTTTTTCCTGACATTACTTTGCTAACTGTAGCTGCCTGACTTTCCCATGTGCTGACGACCTTTGTACAGTCTTATGTATGGTGCTCACCCTTGCTGCGATTGAGGTTTACTCACATATACTACTCCAATAACAAGTCATGGGTTAACCGCTACTTGATATTTTCGCAATAGATGCACTCATGGGCGGAACTTTTTTGGATCCAGTATCTCGATCACTTCCCGGTAACTTAGATTGTCTGTTGCATTAAATCAATGGAGTTACTAGCAAGGCCACACACCCCACTTGGACAAATGGTCTGGCTGAGACACAGTGACTCACTGTCATACTCTACGACAGTTGTTTTTTCCGAGATGAACTGATACATGCATCACGGCAGTTCACGTAATCTGCCAGCCTTGATGAGTACACAGCCCCTTTGGGGGAATTGTGTGGACTGAACGGGTATTGGAGGTGCTCGTTTTTGTGTTCTGTTGAGACAGCTAAAACTCCAGCTACGTGTGCGTTTGGTACCAGTTTCCGCGGACAATCCTGCCATCCAAAGAATTTCCACTACCTCCCTCCTATCCAGCTCTTTTTTGGTTCTTATATCTCCGGATACTGGCTTCTCGTTATCGAAGACTAGAAGGTTTCGGGATCCCGCCGGTATTTTTTGCCGGCAATACGCAGTTTAACTGTCATCCACAAGTCCATCGATCCTCAACTTAAGAGCTGCTATTTCCCCCCTCTGCTTTGCAATTCCCTCACCTTGCACTCTCGCTGCTTGACATGTACCTTTAAAGCAACTTCTCTTTTTAAATGTCCCAACAGCCTCCAGAATTTCGCAGTAGTCGTGGGAAGACTTCTGTCCATAAGGAACAGTATGAACGGAACCACTTCAGCTGCGTGTGCCGTCCACACAATCTTACTGTATCCTCGATCACTTTGGAGCACCGGCTATGATACCACTCTTTACAGTTGTCATACTGGATACCATGAGTGATTGGAATACGACATACACAGTTCCCACATTTGAAACCCAGGTCATCCACAGCAGGAACTTATGACACCTAGCTGGGTTAAAGCTGCAGTACAAAACAACGGTGCAGCATCGCGCAAAAGTGACAGCTGCACAGTGATATGATGAAAAGAATGCGGATGAAAACTACGAACTTCGGGCGGTGCAATACTGCAGTCATAAATATACCTAATACGGCTGAGGAGGTACCCAGAACAGATAAACCACTGGAAATTAAATCTTTCAAAACAACCTGAATCGAATGCGAATCGTTCGCAGACTGGTATAATGTGAAAGAGAACGTCTGGATTTGCTGCAAAATAGATACTGTTGTGATCTACGCCAAATCCGCCGCCGAGATTTCACAGGCCATGTCGTCCTTGTGAAGAAGTGGAATACAGACATTTTGGTCCACATCGCATGACTAACCCGATCATGTGCCACTCAGCAGGCACCTTTCAGAAACTGTTCTGGAAGGGTGGTTTCAAACAAAACGATAAATAAGGCTTGAAGCCCCTCCTTTAAATTGTCATCAGATCAGAGTTAATGGGCTCTGTTTGTTAGAAATCAAGTGAGCTTGGTTACCTGCCTCTATGGTAAAATATCATATGAGTTTGCATTTTGCTGGTACAAGTCAGGTTGTAGTGCATGTTCTTGTATGATTCCAAACTAGCGGCGAGAGAAGGAGACGTCTAGAAATGAGATACCTTTGAGTGGCTCAGATTGCACAGCGGAACGGAATATACCGTGATACTAAATCCCTAAAGGAAGAGCTAACAGCTTGCGGTTGTAGCTGTCCCATTACAAATTCATTTACCTCGCAACACCCTTGAGCAAAATATTTAAGAATTATTGCCGGCCTAGACGGTCGATAAAAATTAGTCGGGCTGTTGTGGGAATCTAATAGATGAACAACCACTCCAAGAGTTTGTTTAGTGAGCTTCACTAATGTGGGCATATGAATTTGCATTTTCTTCACTTGTACGTGAAAGAAAACTACATTCCTTCTATTTTTCCGAGCGCAGCACACGCATGACATCCACAACGATGTGGCCGACCTAAACTGGGAAACAAAATGCCGCCGGCAGCATGAAGGAATATTGAAGTAATATGAGTGGTGTGCGCCCGATTCCTGGCCTAAGGGTAACATCAGGTGAATGAGAGACATCTGGAATCAGACGCATTCACACTGCATTGGTAAGGTTTACGGTTGAGGGCTGAACAATATTTTGGTGTGCCGATTGTGAGCTGGAATAGGTGTAGTGGACCTGGACACTGTCAAAATACTCGAGCATGAACGCGGAGCCAAATTGTGATAAAAACCTTAATGAAATGATTCCCCGTAGTTCGTGAAGGTCTGTTAGTTTAGAAATCCCACTACACGGAATGAAATATCCGACGGAAACGATCCGTAGTGTTACTCCTAAGATATTTCCGCTGAAAACAGATGGTTGGTTCCGTTAGTATTTAACCCTCCCGAAACATGTACACGAACGACACAGAACGCAGAGAAGACGCACGGCTCATGACCTCGGAAGTAGATTTTGAATTATTGATTATCGAATCAATCGATTAAATTAGTTTAAACATGGACTGTACAAGTGAGTTAGATAAGGGCGAAAAGAGCCAACGATAAAAATTATAAAGTAGAAAATGCCGTGAAGAACGCTGCATAGGCGCACCAGCAATGTCGACTACGTTAAGGAAAAGGCTTACGAAGAAATGCTACCAACCGACCTGTGCAGGGTGCCACCCAAATTAATGCAGCGGAGAACCTACTGGCCGAGGATGAGAGGGATGTCAAAGGCTGTGTACCTGAGTTCTAACAACGTTATCAGCTGAAGGGCACCACATACCAATACCCTACTCGGCCAATCCCAATCGGTAAAATACTTGATTTGTGGTTAATGAGGTGACGAACCCTTATCCAGTAATCACTTACGGAAACCAATAGTCCGTCGTGGTACTAATGTGTGTATGTCCGTTAGACGTTTACTCCTTGGTTGCAGGTCCAGGATGCTATTGACCTACAGATGTCCTGCTTCACAATCTTTCGGAAGAGTAGTGAACATGGATATCAGTCACCAACAACCCTTTAGAGATATCGATAGCGTAGAAAGGTGAAATTCTTCATCAAAACGGCAATAAGTGAAGATGAAGAGAAAATTCGTTGATTTAGAAATGCATGCGCATGTGACCGTTGGATACGAAGGAACTAGGTTTATTGACCGCCGTCGATACTCCGTCGAAGATGATTTACTCGGCGTATATCAGTGGCCAGGTTAGAGCACTTTGGTGCCTATTGAGTATGATTTGCCAGGCGCTGGAATCTATAAGCTTCCGAAATTTTTCTAACCACATTCTCTTGAATCTATCGCAGAACTCGCGCTCCTACGTGAAATTTGTTATTTTGAGACAGAGGGTATTGATTTGGTATACACAAAGGGATCTTATTCTGACTGACTCACTATGTCCAGTGAAACTCACCTCCAACAAGATGCTAACAGGACGTGAGAAAGGAGCATTTGCCTGCGGATACTTAGTTCAACTGAGGTTGGTTGGCCCAGTTTGGAAACAAATTTCTGTGACCACAGCAAGATTAAGTTGGCATCTTCGGCCATTGTCACTCAAAATTCAGCAGAAAGCTCTGATCGTGTGGCATAAATTTCATCTGCCCTCCTAAAGCTTATGACAATGCCCTTGGACGCCCCGTCGGCCAGATTCAATTCTTAATGCATGCAGCTGGCTGGTGTGAAGCTATGGGCAATCACTACACGGTTGGAAAAAGTTGAAAAGCGTGATGGAATGCTTGTTAAGTGCTATAACACTATGAATGAATCTATCCACATTACGACATAACTTATTATAGTCTTTAGGTCGCCCAGCGTAATATACACCAACTTAGACGCCAGAACGACTGCTGTGAACTTCAGTCTTGATGCCGTAAATGTAACCTTCGCAGTCACCCCAGATTTACCCATCAGAAAACCGCACTGAATACCATTCCGTGGGGAAACTACTTTTCTATACTCCACTGTTCCGTAAATTATTTCTAGCACATCACAAAACATACGCAATTTAATTAGGATTAACGAAGGAAGTCCGTAAACGACTAATCCTGGTAATACTCGGTGTCTATGCATTCGACGTAGTTCAGACAGACCTCCCAACGTGTCCGATTGTACTCGTCTACAGCGGCAATCGAACCGATCCCTTGGTGATGTGGCCCACAAACTGGAAATTACATTTGTACCACTAGTCCTGAGGGGTCTTACGATGAGGTCACAAAACTTCCTAGTTTTCTCTGCGTATAACTAATGTCAAGAAGGTTGACTTGGAACCGCAAAAGAAGCCGTCTGCTACATGTCACCTTAAGCCTGTGGCCCGGTAATAGTTACAGAAATGAAGTGCAAGATATAAGATATCAATAACTTTTCCTTCATCAGGTATTCACTTGAACTGTTCATTAGGATTCAAAATCCACTTAGTGAGTCAAAGCCCGCTTATCCGTAGCACTGCTCAAAGTTGGTCTACCACACCCTTAGCTTTGGATTCTCAGTCGTCAGACACTGGACAGTCATCTAAGTAGAGATTTCGTTCATCACGACCACCGTCTGCGGTAAAAAATTCGACGGAGTATTTGTAGCTATTTTTTCGTTGGCCAAACTCAGCACACTGATGAGGAAATAAGACCAACAAGTCAACGTTCAGCTCGCGAGTATCTGGCGTTCCGTTGAACGAGTCAGCGCCCCATCGAAGGAAACTTAGCACAGCCTGGCTACGATAGGGCATTCCGCTTTGCGGGAAGATATTTTCAACGTTCGTGGAAGCAGCTACTGGGTATTGGTGGAATGGCTTGAGTGATTTCGATAAGGTTTCACTCATCTCCGGTCCCTGGGTTAATGTCTGAATGGCAAACACGCCATGGCGTCCAGAGGCACATCAGAGATTATCACTAACTTGCCGGGATCATTCGAGATGAGCGCGAGGTTGTTTGGCAGTTATCATCTCCGCACTCTGGTAGTAACATCCTTAATTATGTGGCCCCTCCAGATGTGCCCTAGCCTCAGGGTTGAATTGCGGGTGCTCGATTTTGAGCTACGTACCCGCCTCCCCTTCCATACGGCGGAGCATTTTCAGCTGTGTATCACCACGTAATACTCAACCATATTATCTCCATGGAAGACCCATCTTGTAATGAGGGTCCCGAGTATTCCGCTGTCCCACCCTACTTAGTACTCCTCCGCCAACTATAGAAAGCCTTTTGTTATATAAAATGCTTTCATCAGCAAAATGTAACTCACACGCCCCTCGGGTCATATAATTTCGAAAGACGACGTACTGCGGAAAGGCTCATGCAGATATCACTGTAGAGTATGGTACGGCAAGGACCTTCATGACTGCAGTCAAAAATTTCTCCCTAATGCATAGGGCTGATTGTCACTACAAACTTTCTGTTCCGCTACCCAGTGTGCTTCAGGAATGTCGCATCCTCTCAGATTTTCTTACGCCGTCTTCTGTCAAGCTCTCGAAGTACACGTCCCTTTAAAAGCACTTTTATCCAATTCACATTGTTCAGCAACATCATGTTGCGTCAGCGACAGCTGTTTTACCGTGTAAACTGATTCAACTATGGTAGAATGCAACTACTCTAAGGAAGACAACTCGGTTGTTTCTTAAATGCGCAGCAATATGCAAGCTTCACGTAGAAAACGGAACATCATCTGCAGACTAACCGCCCAAGCGACAGGTTCACGTGGAAACGTCGAGCCAGACTCCCTGAAAAGGTATGCGTTGTGCGTGACAATTCCGTGCCAACCAACCCCATCGGAACGTACACAGTTCAGAGAGAACGTAGATTCGTAAAAGGATGTTTTTACCTACTCACCAAGTCCCAACGCCGGCATGTTCTCATTCGCTAACGCATGATGGCGTCAATCATAACGGACATTCCTCTGACTGGCTAGTCCAGTCAGGCTGTCAATACCATTGTCAACTAACTTAAGACAAGAGAAAACTTCTTTACCTGCCGACTACACTGCGTCTTACCAGTAGAAAACTGTTAACGATAAGTTGGCGCATCATTCAAGAACGCAACCACTCGTAACAAAAAACAGTATTTGATTACATCTTTAGTTCCGCCAAGACAATAACTTAACAACGGAAACAGCTTCAAGTCCTCATTCACCAACCCATTCGGCAGTTCACCTTGAAAGTTTTTGAAGCATAAATAATGGGTTTTTGAGAAATCATTAAAGCGGTCTACACCAAGTTTTGAAAGACCGGCTCTGACATCCACCTGTCCGAAGGTTCGAGTTAACAACCAAACAGCTTCTAGACTATAGGCGGACGATCCAAGTGTCATCTGTTGAACTGAAGAGATGGTATACACTGGCGCAGCGTTGAATCTGGTCAGAGCTATTCAAGCGGATGAGGATTCTACTGGCTTGCAGCGTCGTTCGCTGACCTTCCACACCCTAACATCAACTACTCATACAGAATGCCACAAGAAGTCCCGCCGGAGATGTTCACTAGAGCAAAGTCAGCAGTAAAAAGGAAAACAGCCATTGATTTGGCCGCATTCCCCATCTCCTTCAGTGCAGACGTCACCGACTCTATCGCTGCTCTATGGCCAGACACTGGCTTTGTTCAGGAAACGCCAAACAGATAGTAATCATGCACAATGGCACTAATTATTGAGACGATTTCGGCGAAAATGATCTTGTGGAAAGTGAGGCGATGGAACTGAACAAATCTTTGATACACCTCAGAAACCCAACTGTAATAGAATAGAAGACACCATCGTAGCATGGACTGTCCAACTGGTTCACTTTCACAGAGAAAAATGACTCTGTGAAGACTGCCTCAGCCGCGATTGCCACAGGGGTGTTCAAGCGGCCGGTAGCTGAATGTTCGTCCAAAAAAGCACTGTTGGTACTGACAGCTCCTAATAACCGGGATCCGTGGAGAATTTCGCAATCCTGACCTACGCTGCGTTGGTTTAATGCCGGGATTCGATAAAAGAACAACGTTGACGATGGTTTCTGCAAAACAGCACGGAATCTGTTTCAAGTGATGACAGATTAGGCAATAGTAAACCACTGGTTAACGATTTGAATTCTTATTGAATGATGCGTAGACTCAAAAACCCGTAAATCATTAATTTATTATCCAAAGAAATCGTTCTTTAGAGGTTTAAGCGGTGATTAAAACACTCCAAAAAATAGGTGACAGATGTCCATGCGTCAAATAGTGCAACCTATCAATAGTGATGCACATTACATTAACGGGTCACTGCCTGTAAGTTACCCGACGTCCACGGTGGAGGTAAGAGGAACGCCGTACCGTTTGATGCAAATTCAGCCCCGTAACGGGGCGCAACCTTAGCGCACGCGTTAAGCCAAGGAAGAGGCCTACCGGGCTAGAACAGGACCGACCTCCAGAGAACTCGCAAAAATCGTTTACCCAAACGATACCTCAGGTGTGATTTGTGAAACCTACGCAACCATATATAACAGCACAAAATGGAGTAAGTACAACGAGTGCTGTGGTGTGAACAATAACTTACCTTCTGAATGGTTCTAAAAATACGTCCCCGTAAAAAATTGTAGCAATAAGATTTTGATAAGTGGTTTTCAAAAAAATTAAGTCTCTCAACATGAATGTGAAACTACCGTCAGATTTCGAAAAGCGAATGTGTCAGAGCAACGAAGTGCACATTTATACAATGGTCAGTATTGGAGGGACATGAAACGTATTTTAACACTCTTAAACCAGTGGCTAAACTGGGATCGGAGCAAAACGATATTCCACGGATGACAGAATGGTATGAACTGTAATTTACTTTGGAAAAGACAGAAGGTGAGAGTTCTAATCTCAGGATTTTCTGTTCTACATGTTCCACACAGGTTAAAAAAGCTGAGAGATAATAACTGAAGCAAAAAAAGAGACGATTGAAGCAGTTCAACTGAGAAAGATCACAAATTTATAAAGCCACCTTTCCATTTACTGAAAGTGATCAAACAAAACCTATTAATCTCAGCAATAGACCGGCAGATCTCAACAAAATCGAAAAGAAAACACAGCAATCGCTGAGCCGAACACAACCTACTCCGCATCCATGTTGAGAACAGTAACGATCAATCGGCCTATTAATCACACAGTATTCGACTGTTAACACCGCGTTTTGGTCATCAGAATCTCAGACCCGTTTTTTCCGACAGCAGTGTCCCCTCATTAGGGCCAATGTATCCACGACTGCTTTTACCGCATCGTGGAAGCAAACGTCGCATAATGTAACAAAGTGCCTTCTGCTGGAGATGATCAGCACTTTGTAGATAGCAACCAATAACTGCTGCCAGTTGAACCCGATGCTCTCCAGCTAAGTTCACAGAGATTTCGAAGCTCATGAAGAAATATGGCGAACCACTTAAGCAACTTTCTGACCAGATAGGTCTCCTGAAAGTTGAATTGCACCTAGACTGCTTCTGAAGGGTCAATGTTCCGTTATGTAATGAATGTTTGATATGTACGCCCCACTTGCGCTGCCTTGCTGTGAATGTCATCATTGTGAGCTGTGGCGATCCACAGGGCTATGCCTACCAGGACTTGGTCCCTGCCCTCTCCACCCTTACCGGCAGATAGAGGAGCAAACATACGAATAGAACCTACGTTCATACGGCGGCATATCAGGCTTCTGCTTGTGTACTAGTGCGTAGACACCGAGGTATGGGAGTTGAACTGCACAGCATAATTGGAATCGTAGTTGCAGTACAGATGTCTTCCTTATATAGGTGTGTTGAAAGTATCCTCAAAAAAGGGTGGCCGGTTCATTCGAAGTTTGACCGTGGCAACTGGTAACGGTCATCGACAGGTCCCAGCACCATTGAAGCTGTGGTACAACATATGTCTGGTGGCATTCACAGCAAACAAATAAAGCATCCTCACTCATGATTATCAAATACCCAGAGGTTCTTTATCGCGGTGAAAACCGCCAGTTCAGTTCTGAGCTTGGGGTGCAACAATCAAACCCGTTCAATTTTTGTCACAGCTGGGCAGAATATACAATAAAGTATCAAAAAGTGAATCAGTAGACTTATTACGAGAAGTGCTCTTTACAAAATGTGCGCTGGACCTTAACTTAAGATCCTAACGTGACCACTGTTCACAGCCGTCTAAGGCAATCTGAAAGAATCATGCCAGCGAAACTCCAACGACAGTTTATCAAATTGTTCCTTAGATATTCTCCCTCGTTCAAATATAGAGAATTCTGTGGCTGATTTTGCGGATTATGGAGACGTAATTTGACTACAAAACATAACAGAACATGGGTTAATGTGATGCTCAGAATTAGTGACTTCGA